>MIQA02016940.1:0-17382 GCA_001887855.2 Sclerospora graminicola
TCGGATGGAATACTTTGGAAGATTATCAGCTGTACCATGGGTGATACTGAAACAGATCAAGACCTAAAGGATCGTCTAATTGTTTTTCACCCGCACCCGGATTTACATCTTATTGGTTGGCCGTCGGACGAATCCACACCGGTGGGGCGAATATGGGTGAAGTTTCGTAAGTCATTTCGACGAATGTATTTCAGCGGGGTAGCTTCGCAGTTAAAACCCCTTTTACAGAAGTGGCAGGTGAAGTGCACACAAAACGGCTGGTGAAAAAAAACGCACGACATTGAGCCTACTCAAGTGTGGGAACATGCTAATATCCTGACTAATTATCAAGTATGGGTTCAATTTCGAGTTGCAACCATGCAGCTCAACACCTTTTACAAACGTGAGGCCGGGGACTACAGGTTTGCGATGGATGGGAGCTGCACTAGTTGAAAGACAGGTGTGTATCACATTCTCTGGGAATGTCGGAGGGCACAGGATTTTTGGAGGCGATTGTTATGTCACTGGAGTGGAGGGGATATTTCTTTCTCAGCACTTCAACATTTTCAGGCTGCAATAGTTTCAAGACTGGCGCCGCCAATCGGAGATCCAGTAAAACAGGCAATGATGACCAAGCATGGATGGTATAGTGATACTTATCAAGACGTGTTCGATCGACTCTGGAACGGTCTGTCTGGAATTGCGACCGCGTGGATGTGGCAACTACGCAACCAAGCGGTATTCCAAGGGCAAGTTAAGAATGCGTTCGATCACTTGGAATTCTTATGGATGTCAAGCGCAAGTGGAAGCAGTTGCAGACTACGAATCAAGAGTACCCGAAACACGGGAAGACGGGATCCGACTGAAAATCAGTGTAAAGTGCTTATTCGACCTAGCCCCAGCACCGGAACGAGACTTCCAGGGTCCAAGACGAGATCGAGCGAGTCAGGTATCTACCACTAGCTCCGCCATGTTATCTGAGCCTAAGTTACATAGTAGAATTTAAATGTGCATAGTAGCTAATAGTTAACACTAATTAGACTAACTTTTACTACACCATTTTGAGGTCAAACTGGGATCTAGATTGATTCAAAGTGGGAATTTTTTTTAAGGCCGTGTTCGAACTCGACATAAATCGTTTTATCTCGGGAAATGAAACTATTTCTGCGATCGAACACACATTCAATATAAAGTGCTTTATGACACATAAATCGTTTTATCGTAGATTACCTATTTTGCTGCTTTATGTGTATGTAGACTGTCTATTATGACCGCCCTCTTTTTTTTCCTGTCTAAGCCACCAAAGAAAGGCATATCTTAATGAATCCCAATTCACACAAATGTATGACATTGCCACTTTTAAAGATCTCCGCCGCCCTACGCTGATCAAACTTGTAGCTCTATATTCTCTACACACTTAGTTGACCTGACATGCCTTTGTATTCGTAAGACACGGATAATAAAGAATGTGATGGCGCTTGGCCTCGTCACTGAAAATAAATTTCACATTATGCAGTACTGGTACAAGCTGCCGAACCTGTCTGCATGATCATTTGACGCAACCTTTTCATTGGGGGCGAAGACTGGCCGTGCATGATGTTGACAAAGGGCCTATTGAAGCCGGGGATCGAACGGCTACGCATTGACTTTATTGTGCCCATTTGAAGCTGCAGGGACTCCAGCTCTTCAGCCAGTGACAGCTCGCTCGAGTTATAAAAAGACTTGACGTTTTCCTTCCAGATCATGCGCCGCCACCAATGCGTCGAGTTGGCCCACCATCATGGGGTTGTTCGATGGAGCTGTATAGTCCGTGACGCGCGGCTCGCCCAGTTTCATACGACGACCTTCTACTCGAACAACTTCGGCAGCCGATACGGTGAAACGATGGATTTAACCGGCACCAATCCCGCTTTGTCGCGCTGTCACCTTTTGCTTCTGGTACTCCTTATCAATAGCCAGCAGATGGAGGAAGACATACAAATTTGAAGTCCTCAGACGACCACGCCTCTCGTCCCAGTTTTAGTAGAGGGCGGTCAGAATACACAGCCTCGGGAGCGACAACTTAAGAATTTGTGTGGTGCTATTGTTTGACTACCCCATCTTAGTGACATAAATTAAACCATTATATTTTTGTGACGATCGAACACACGTGCTGAACGTCTGTCGATGTTAAATCGATCAAGTTAAAGATAATCACGATTTACGTTAGTGCACCCGCGTTTCGACCACGGCCTAAGGTTTTAGAAATTTTAGGTTTTAATCAAAGTGGGGAAATAGGCAATTCAATGTGGGAGGTACATCGTACCTAAGGAAAATTGTAATGGTTGAAAAGTTTTATATCATCAAAACCGTTGAGAACTCTTTGACTGGAGCCTCTTCGCCCGCTTTTTCTCCGTCTCTAGCATCCGCAATACTCGACGATTTCGAGCTCTTATCACCTAGTATCACACCATTAGTGTCGACCTTAGCAGACAACAATACGTCTCCAGGGGCAGTCAGTGATGTACCAGCAAATACTAATATGTCGACAGCGCTTAGATCATCATTGAATGATCAGTCTGCAAAACTTGAATTTGGTCTACGTGCCTCAACACAGAAAAATAGGCTGGTGACCCGAAGCAGAAAAAAGATGACTGACCTCAAAACGCATGTGACAAGAGGAGATCCCAATAGGGCTAGAAATGAGCGCAAAATTGAGCTAGCTTACCTCAGGGAGAAGGTGGCACAGCTCGAATTGGAATTGAGAACGCTCAAACTGCATCCCTGAGGGAAACCGCGAGTTCTTCGTCAGCATGGATCCAACCAGGAACAAAACTGTACGAAACAGGAAGCAGACTCGGGTTCGACTTTGTCACTGTCAGGATCGGTGCAGGTACCGACGGTGTGGAAGGAGGTTGCATGTCGCCAACGTAGAAGGAGGGAATAAGCGAAGCGGGAGAACGTCCGGCTCAAACTAATTGTGGAAATCAGATTAAAATGGCAAAAGAGTTGGAAAATCTGCTGCAGAAAAGAGAAAAGCAACAGGTTGGAAAAATATTTGGATGCAATCGTGGGAGATGCCGAGCTGGTGTTAATGAAGTGTTGGACTTTCGTGTTCCAGGTTGTTGATTGCTCTAGCTTGTCTCAAACAAAAAAATCCAAGTATTCGCAAGGGCGCACGCTAGATTTTCGCGCTGATATGAATAGCTTTAGGGATTTATTGGCGCATCTGTACAGGGCGTATATTGAAGTGGACTCTGGGTTTGCTGCGAACGGATTGGCAACAATGGAGATATCGCATCGCGATGCTCAGATGCGTGAAGGAGCTGACTGCATGTATCTCGATGCTTACGCTAACAAAGTGATGCCCTTTGGCATGCGCGCCACGGTACAAGCGGTGTGGGATCACTTTAAAGGTGCAGAGAAACATCGTGGAAACATGTACGAAGGGAAGGTTGCGAAGGTAAGAGCAGGTCACGTTATGATGGTGCAACTTATTTCGTATAACTGACATTAATTATCCAATTTCATAAAGCACTTATTGACACCAGATACACCGGACATAATTATTGAGGTATTTGCTAAAGATTTTTTTGCCGACAATGCGCGTGCCGACTTCCATGCCAAGCAGGTACTACGACGATATGTTGAAGAAGACCGTGAGATTGTAATTTGGGTTTGCGAGTGTTGTAGCACTCGAATTCGACGACCAACGCGTTAAGGGTCTTGGTTTCCGTCATCAAGGGTTGGTTCTTACAATAAAAAGCGAAGGTTTCGACGCCCAATGCTGAATTTTCACTCTTACAGCTGTGCTCGTTAGTGTCACCAGAGAAAGAGGATCATTCGGTGTATGATCCCGCGGCTGTACGTGCACTGACAAACATCATGTTGGAAACCGTGGCGGGTAATGTTACGGCCAGTCAGGAACTTATTGAGAACGTTTTGTCGATCCAGCTGCTCAGACTTAATACCCGTTAACGGGAGCTAGAGCTTGCCCTAATATCAGGACGCAGCTCCGATTTATCACACGAGCGCCTTTTTGTATCGTTAGATTGTATAGAGACCAGCCATGTAAAGAAAAAAGAACTATCAGCAAGTATTAATAATTCAACGGCAGCTAAATATCGTTACGGCTAGAGATGTCAAGGGTACTGGTATGTGATTCTGTACCAATTAGATACGATTTTCCTCCCACATTAAATTACCTATTTACCACTTTGATTAAAACCTAAAATTGCTAAAACGTTACATTCCCACTTTGAATCAATCTATATCCCAGTTTGACCTCAAAATGGTGTACTCTGGTATCAAGCTTCGTTCTTTTTTTTGAAAGTACAGTCTATTTAGTCTTATTCACTATTAGCTGTCACGAATTGCCTTAGCACAGTCTGAAGACTTGTGCCTGATCTAGCTGAGTAGTCCGCTGTCGGAAACTGTCTTGTCCTACGCTGATCATGTTGTTGCCTTCTTCTGCTGCTTGTTAACACTTCTATACACATTTTTAACTGGATGCCGCGCACCCGGGTGTGTTGCCCCTTGGTCTCAAACTCCGCCGTAGCTTGCACTTGTTCAATAGCCTACTTTTTTCGGTCTGCTCCCGACAAGTCAGTAGGATCCCTTTATGTACTCTGTCGTTTCGCATCTGCCAGAGCGCCGTGATGCCTACAGAGCAAATATCCCACCAGACTCGATGTAAACTCCCGCGCAATCCTCCGCTTGTTCCCCGCAACGTTGCTCTAGCTCCTTCATTAAATGCTGCGCAATGGGCGGAGGGTGTCTTGTCATACAATGTCGTTGAAAAGACTCCACGGAAGATGATACAATTCTTTCACCAAACCAGTAACTGATTAGTCGTGCCCAGAAATCCTGGGCTCTTCGGCACCCCCACATAATTTTGTGATACCCCTTTCCCCGGCGATGTGCACTCAGAGTCTATTGCACATCCCCGCGCCGAATCGTAACCGTCATAAACAACGTTTAACTGCATTGTAGCCGCTCGATATATCGTCCAGGCTTGATAGTCCGTAAGTATGTGTCGGTGATTCCAAAGTCCTTCTGGTGATCGCTCCAGCCACTCGAAAGCAACTCTATCTAACGCACATTTAGTCGTCCACTTATTCACGATACGTCGTAATAGTTGCGTCACATAATGTTGGTACAAGGCCTTGAAAGATCACCTCACTCGATAACTCACTGCCTGGCTTTTGTATTCTCCTGTACCGTCCACGGCACCGCATATAGTAGTGGATGTGCCTCGTAGACCACTCTTCTGATATTGTCTAGATCATCGTGTTCCTCCAGTAAGTCACAGTTTATCCAGTACAGTCCATCTTGTTGTTGTCTATACCGAAACTCTAGTCCCGTGTTCGGGAATTTTCCTTTTACTATCTGGGTTGTCTCCTTTATCCACGTGACTTTGGCGAGGATTCCATCGTGATTGAACACCGAAATAGGAGGCCGTTGCCCTATCCTCTCTCCAATGCCCACTCTGGGCGAACACAGAACTATAACCGCTAACCATCTGAGCGTTTTAGCTCTCGTGTGGCCTTTCGTATCTCCTTGAACTTTCCACTGGAACTTGGATTGGCTAATCCTTTGTATCTGTAGCTCCTGTATTGTGTGTCTTGGAATGCGGTCATACTTAATCCCGGGCACTGCATATCCGAAAATCTCCCGGATCCACGGGTTATCTGCCCACATATAAGTGCCCCAGAATGCTTGTATATGCTTTGGCATGAGATTATGCCATTCGCAAGAGTCTAAATCCACTGTCAATGTGACCTCTTGCCCTCGCCTGACAGATTTGCTCGGCTGTGGGTCCTGTATTTCACATTCGGTTAATATCAAAGGCAGCCAGTTATTAACGTACCTATGAATTTCCTGACTGTCTTGCCTCTCCGGGTCTATCAATTGTCGCAGCTGTTCCTTTGGCCGCTGCTGTGTAGACCAGGCTTCTTTATGCAAAGGTGCAACACGGCGATCTGCTGGTGTTAGCAACTTGTGACCATTGTGAGTATGAAATAAGCCACCCCAATTCATCCAAGCTTGCGAATATTTATCTACTAGCTCCAGTAGTCAGCATGTCGCTTCTTTGACAAGTAGTGTGTGTATGGCGAATTGATATTAGCCCCAAGCCCCCTACTGCTCGTGGTGTGTACAACAATGCGGGGGACATCTTGTGTCGACTTGGTGTCTCCGTTATGAGTGTCTCCAAATAAACCGTTTCTGCACGTGTGCCAGGTTTCTAGTTAATGGGATGTTATCGGAGGCGATTGAAGTTAAGTTGGGCATTCGACAAGGCTGCCCTCTGGTCCCTCTACTTTTTATATTAGCAGTGGAACCATTAGGTCTTGCGATGGCGCAACATAAAGGACTTGAAGGGATAAAGATTGCAAGCAGAGAGGGCAGCGACTACGAGCACAGGTTCTCGGCCTTCTTGGATGATTCGAATTTTTTTTCAGACATGGACATCAAGCATCGTTGGCGTTAGAGATTGTAAACCAGTTTGGGAATTTATCCGGTTTGAAAGTCCAACCTGCCAAATGTAAATTTATATTCTTGGAAAGTTTACCTGTTTTCAAGGAGTGGAAAAATATATCGGTTTTGCAGCAAGGTGAAACAACCCGATATCAGATAGGTATCGGGGACCCAGGAAGAATCAACTGGGAGTACAGGATTAGGGCGATTCAACGACGGTTACTCACGGCGGCACAGTGTGGTACATCTGTGTTAGAACGTGTGACACTGTTTAATGCGATTGCAATTCCAGCAATTATGTTTACGGCGAAAATGTATGCTCCGCCACAAGACGTACTCCAGTGTTGTGCCTTCATGTAACGCCCTCATTAGGGTTATAAATCCAATTGAAAATCCGAACCTTTCCAAAACTTCCATCAGAAACTCTCGGTCAATAGTGTCATACGCTTTGGCAAAGTCTAGTAATAGAACGCCTGGGCTATACTCGGGCAATGCTTCAATTTCCGTGCGTGCCCCTTGAAAAATGTTTATCATAATTACGACCGACCTGTCTATACGCCTTCCACGTACAAAACCTTGTTGCGAATCTCCTATCAGCTTTCCAAGAAAATTCTGCAGCCGCATCGCCAGAATCTTGTATATAGTCTGTAGGAGCGAAATTGGCCTATAATCCATCGCATCGGGAGAGTCTCCTTTCTTCCTAAGAGGGATTACTATTGTTTCTTTGAAGGATTTGGGTGGTGTGCCTCCTTGCATGATGTCGTTGTAAACCTCCAGTAGATCGTCCATTAGTTCGACCCGGAAGTCTTTGTAAAAATCGTTATTGAGGCCATCTGCCCCCCCTGCTTTTCTGCGTTCCAGCTTCTTGGTTGCCCCGGTTATCTCCTCCTCCGAGATGGGGGCCATCAGTGTTGCATTATCTTGTTTCGTTACTTTCGCTACCGTGTCAAACTTTACAAGTTCATTAAGGTTAGCACGCATCCTTACCGTATCCACCATACGATGGCTCCGTCCCAGGACTCGCTTCCACACCAATGCAAACCTGTCCGGTATACTCATCTCCGGCAGAGACCCTGGCTGCTGATCCACGGTGATCGTTGAGACCCTATGATTACGTTCCCAAATTGCTGTTCTACGGAACAACCACCGCACTCCGTCCACTGATCTTCTTAATTTGATCCCCCGTCTCCACCGTGTTAGCCGAATTAGTTCGTTCTGATGGATCAGCCCCATCTGCGTCCTATCTGTGCAAGTTCCATAGAGGCCTTGGTTTAAAGTGCGCGCCTTTCTCCTCCGTCTTTGTGCCTCCCGTTTTCTTACCGTTAGTATCGCTTTGATCCACGACTACATGTACGTGTCCCACGTTTCGGCTGTAACTGTGGCCAAGCTTCTTTTCTGCTCTTGTTCATCACTAATCTCGTCCCTGAAATTCTTCCCTCCCCATCTTTTAATGGGGTATTTCACTCGCTTTTGCTTAGCTGTGTCCCCGTAGTTGCGCCTTGGCTGGTTGAGTAGAAGTTCGAATTGCTCATGATCTGTCGGACCTACAGGGTGAGAAACCACTACCTCTTGGGTCCAGCCATAATGAGCTGCCGAAATGTAAAAGCGGTCGATCCTACTCGCTCTTTCTCCTCGCCAATACGTGTAGTCCCGTGGCACTTGCGTGTTTTCAAAATCCCAGGCGGAAAACTGCGCTGTAGTTGCGACCATTAGGTCACATGTTTTCACTAATCGAGAAAGTTCTGGACACTCCGACCTCCAGCTGGCCTCTTTAGCGGCGTTGCCTCGTCTGTCCGGAAGCGGCGATTCTACACAGTTAAACTTCTCCGCAATTATTACCTTCTTCTCGCCCTTAAGTTTCCATTTCTGTAGCCCTACAAAAAAAATCGCTCGGTTAGTTGGTACATCCGATGGCGCATAGACATTTAGGATCTTCCAGTTTCCGTATTCAACCCCCATTTGTCGTGGTGTCCTGAAAGCGTTGTTCCACCCCCGTATGTTCTCCACCACTTCAGGAAAAGTGAGTATCCCGACTCTTCCTTTTCGCCTTATGCTGATGCTCCAGAAAGACAGCCGGAGACTAGGGTGACTGTAACCCCACATGCGTTCCCACATTTCAGCCACTGCGTTCGCTTCTGCTTGTGACGTAATGTGCGTCTCTTGTAATAATATGCAGACTGGCCTCTTGTTGGCCGGTAGATATCGCCATGCCTGAAACCACCTGTTCCGAGATGCATCCGGAAACCCTCGCATATGGAAATCGTCCTTGAATCACGCTGTGTAGACTGTTTATGGGAGCTCCATTCCCACACTTCGATCACCTTTTCTTTGCTATACGCATCCATGGTGTCCATTAGTGCCTGAATTTCGTCTTCTTCCCGTGTGTTGCCCTTAATACACCAATAATGGGTGATCCTGTGTTCCCTGGGAATGTGTAGTGCTCACGTGTCCAGGTCGTTCATGGCTTCCTGCACTCTGGGACTTGAGAAAACAGTCAATTTCCTTCCATATCTTCTTGTCATCTTTGAGCAATCGTCGAATTAACACCTTAAACCCTGGTGATTGTTGTGTACTTACCTCCTGTCTTCTTAATTTGACCCACATGTCGTCCCCAGGAAGAAGGTCTTCTCCGATAAGAGCTGCGATCTGCGCACCATAAATATGTGCACAAATCGAAAACTTAATGAAAGAGTTCTTCTTGTGTGGATCACATAACTGGCCGATCAAAATTTAGAAATAGCCGAAGGCGGATCGACCCAGCCGGCCGATCAAAAATCGGAAATAGCCGAAGGCGGATCGACCCAGCCGGCCGATCAGGATCCCGAAGTTGTCGAAGCTGACCAAGTCTGAATTCATGAAGGGGGCGAGCTATATGTTGTAGGCATGGAAGATCAGATGGCGGTGCTACCTAAAGTAACCACCTGCCCCCCCCCAGCGGTTACTATCAACGATCTGCAAGTGGGAGATCCGGATGTGAACACCCCGGAAGAGATCAGCAGGCTGAAGGATATCATATGGAAAAGAAAGCACCTGCTGATTGGACCAGGAAACGCACTTCCTCCGGCCGCCCATGGGGCGGTATGTGAAATCGATGTGGGAGACGCCAAGCCGGTCGCAGAAAGATGCCGAAGAGTCGCCCGCCAGTATCGGGAAAAGCTGTCAGAACTTATCAAGGAATTGCTGGCCACCAAGATAATTCAGCCGTCCACCTCGTCCTGGGCTTCGCCCATTGTAATTATTATCAAGAAGAATGGGGTGGATATAAGGTTATGTATTGACTACCGGCTGTTGAACCGGCTGACTAAGCTGATGGTTTACCCGATGCCGTTGATAAACGATTTGTTGGAGGACTTGGATAAAGTTTTGTGGTATTGCTCATTGGACATGGCCAGTGGATTCTGGGTGGTCTCTATGACCGATCGTGCACGGGAGATCTCTGCGTTCGTGACGCCCTTCGGGTTGTTCGAGTGGAACCGGATGCCGTTTGGTTTGAAGGATGCCCCGCAGATCTATCAACGGCTGATAGATAACACGCTGTACGGACACTTCAAGATCAAGGCGGATCAATATCCGGCTCTGGTCGCAGATGTGTTCACCAAAGGTGACCCGGACCCCGACCCAAAACCTCAGTTTTCGGGCGGCAGTCTTACATTGATGACATTCTTGTGACGGCTACTACTTGGGATTTACTGTGTGACAAAGTGGAAAAGTTGATGATTACGTGTGAAAAGTGGAATCTTTCGATTAGTGTGGTTAAGAGTTTCTGGGGAAAGACTAAGGTGACCTATTTGGGTCATCAAGTTTCGATTGCCGGATTGGAGGCTAACCCGAAGGATTTGGAGTCCTTGAGTAATCTGCCTTTCCCGCGATCCCTAAAGGCTATGCAATCCTTTTTGGGGAGCCTGAATTATTACAGTCGGTTCATCGAGGATTTTGCAGTCTATGCGGCGGTCTTGTATGAGTTGCGGGAGGTGGATTACCACAAGCTAAGAGAGCAGGATAGGCAGGCGGAGACGCGAGCCGGGCCGGCAATATCAGCCAATGAGATGCCGCCCTTGTCAGCTATATCGAGAAGGCACCCTTCTCTGCCCCGATAGGCGGCCGGATGCCGGATTCCTGCGCGGCCGGCCCGGACGACCACATGACTCGAGCGATGTTAGCCTTTGGTATGCTAAAGGCGAAGATGGCGACTACACCGGTCCTGAAACATTTCGATGTTAATAAGATTCCTGTGGTTTTCATCTACGCTAACAAATGGGCCATCTCAGCTGCCCTCTTTCAAGATCATGACGGAGTGTACTGTCCCGTGACATTCACCAGCCGGACCCTGAAGGCTAATGAAGAAAATTTCGGATTAGTGGATAAAGAAGTTTTGGCCTTATTGCGGATCCTGGATGTGTGTTATACTATGTTGGTGTCTCGGCCTATCAAGGTACTATCTAGACGGTCGACCCTATCATGGCTCCTGACGGCGAATGGAATTGACGGCCGGCTGGGTAGATGGGCGGCTCTGCTGTCTCAGTGGTCCCTCGAAGTAATTAAGTGTACTAAGGAAGAAGAGGAGATACTGGGCACGCTGGCTGCCAGCATTACCCCAAGGGCAGAAGTGGAGGAAGCACTGATAGCGATAGCGCCTCGGAAGCAGCCTCGACAATCCATCGTATTACCGCCGCCAACAGTGGGACCCACGGAGGAACTAATGGTTTTGAGTTTTGACGGGTCGGCGAGTGTAAAGAAGGGAGTCGGGGCCTATAGTGCTATTGTGTGGAAGTTGCCCGAATGGAAAGTGGTCACGGCCGCCTCGGATTTCACGCCTGGCATAACTGTGAACGAAGCAGAGTACAGAGGGCTTTTACTTTGCCTAGATCTGCTGGCTGGCCGGACGCAGGGGCGGATCATCATATGTGGTGATTCCAATCTGGTGATCCGGCAAATCACAGGAGAGATAGATTGCAAGGCGCCCCGGCTGAGATTGTTGAACGATCGGGTTATGTCCGCCCTGCGGAGATGGCTAGAACACGAGCTGGTACATGTCAAACGGGACTGGAATAAGAGCGCAGATCACTTGGCTACGCTGGCCATGCGTGACCAAGTGGGGGTAACGGTTTCCGATCCAGCTCTGTTGTCAGATTTGACGGAGATCAATCGGCTGCCATAAATTATCCACCCGGCTAACACGGAAGAGGTAATCCAGGTGAGCGCCGTCACCCGGTCGCAGAAGCGCCGTTCTTCAGCCGCTGGTTCACTATCCCCAGAAGCAATGAGCGAAGGGATAGTGCAACAGTTACGAGCAGAGCGGATTCTACAAGCGCAGGACGAGGAAGAATGGATAGTGGACCTCAAGGCGTACCTTAACGATAAACTGACAGCCGAACAAGCTAAAGAATGCTTCAAGTTGGCCCCGGATTACGAAGTGGATGAAAACGGGTCACTGTTTTTCTACCGGGACGCTGACCAGCCGGAGATCGAGAGGGATAAATCCGCTCGGTTAGTAGTGCCCACTACCCTACAGCCGGATATCCTCAATCATTATCACGTGAGCTTAGAAGGAGGACATCAGGGCATCGGCCGGACATATCACAAGATTAAGGCACATTTCCACTGGCGGGGGCTCTACCGTACTGTACAAGCCTATGTGGGAAGCTGCCCGGACTGTGAAACAGGGAAAGGCCGGCCGACCATCAGAGGGCGGTCGCCGGGGAATATACAAGCTACCTACCCTTTTTAAGTCATTGCGATTGATCATATCCCGTCCTTACCCAAGTCTCGAAATGGGTACACATAGCTGCTGATCTGGACGGATTTGTTTACCGGACTGGTCATAGCCAAGGCCAGTTCCATCCGTACCGCCCAACAGGTTGCCCAAAGCTACGAGGAATATTTGTTCAGGCGGTTCGGGGCGAGCGAGGTCATTCGGCACGATAGGGAGCCCGAAGTTATGGCGGACGTATTCCGAGCTTTCAACAAGATCTTAGGACAGAAACAGAGCGCAACTATGGCTTACTGCCCACAGGCGAACGGAAAAGCCGAAAGGATGGTTCAGACTCTGACTAGAGCCCTCAAGATGTATGTGGTGGAGGCGGATCAGTGCGACTGGGACGAATATGCGGAGAGACTGGTTTTCGCCCTCAATTCGTCGTACGATCGGGTAAGAGGCGACACCCTTTTCAATTTGGCTTACGGATGGGATCCCCGATCCACTTTGGAAGCCGCCATACCAATAGGGTGCACCAGAAGCCGGGACAGAGACGCCCGTCGCTGGATGATGGGAGTGCAACGCCACAGGCGAAGGAACAAGTAAACGAACGCCTCCGACAAGCAATCAAGGACCGCGCCGGTCAGAACAACGACCGAGCCAGGGAACACGGCATAGAGCCCGGTTCCCGGGTATGGCTGTACCTGGATCGGGTCAAGGAGGGCTATGCACGGAAGTTGGCGCATATGTGGCATGGCCCCTTCCGAGTAGCAGAACTGGTCGGGGATCATGCAGTTAAGCTGGTCACGGTAGGCACGGATTATAGCGTTTTCCTGATAGTGCATGTTTCCAAGTTGAAGTTGGTTAAGCATTTCCCGGACCGCCCAAACACGCGCCTTACGGTGGAGAGCGACCGGCTAGATTTCGATGAAGCCCTACTGCCGGAGGACAGCTGGGACAAGCCGTTAGATCCGGATGAGTACGAAGTAGAAGAAATTTTGGACGTTCGGAATGGACGGAAAACCCGGTTTGGGCGGATCCACAGAGAGTTTCTCGTGCAGTGGAAAAATTGCGAGGAGCGGTCGTGGGTGGACGAGCTGGATCTAAATTGTGGAGCTTTAATGAGAGAATTCGATCGCCGGCGGGCGAGCCGAAACCGCTTCGGGGCCATGCAGACCCATGAAGAAGGTGAGGCGGAGTCAGAGAATTAGTCCATCCGGCTCCCGGGCAGTAGGCACGGCCGGATCAATTAACACCAATCAGCCAAGCAATCGGCGGATGGAAATTAGTCTGGTCAGAAGTGGGCCGATCGGGTGTTGGAGTAAACTTCGAGTCAGTGTTGTGCCGGATGGATCGGATGTTGGAGTAATATTCGAATCAGTATGGTGCCGGATGGGCTGCCCTGGACGACGCTCTAGGCCGGCCGGATGGGCATCTGGACCTACCGCCGATGGCTGCGTGGTGGTCGGGGAGTGTCCCGGTAGGGGATCGATGGGGGCGTTGTCGCGTTCGGACATAGGGACAGTAAAAATCGAAGTGTGGGAGATGTGGTAAGCTCGTGCCTCAACCGTTGTGCGGCTGCGACAAGACTCAGGGGCAGCTGTGGTGAAGTGTTCCAGAAATTAACGGACTAATATTAATAGTGGACGCCCCCACCTGATTGGTTAAAATGTCGCCCTTACCTGGATGCCCGGACCAGTCAATAGAGGACGCGATCTGAGGGCCGCCGGACGCATCTACGAGCGGCCGGACGGCGCTAGGCCTGGGATCAGGCCGGACGAACGTGACAGAAGGCGTGGATAGTTGCGCTAGCGGGCTAAGCGGACGGAACGACCGCGGATGGCAGACGGCCGAGGGGCGGATTGGTGGCGGATTGTTTGGAAAGTATGAGCGAAAGGGGCTTGAAGGAAGATGAGTGTTCAAGTGGATGAAGGAGGCACCAGGATCGGATGAGAAGCTGCCAAGGAAGTGCTAGCGCCAGCGGCCAGGGAGCTCGGATGGATGGCCATCCGGCCGAGCCGGCCGGGTACAATGTACCAGCCGGACTGGTACCAGCTGGGTTCGGTGTACCGGCCGGGTTGGTACCATCTGGGGTTGGTGTACCGGCCAGGCGGGTACACAAAGTCGGAGTTAACCGGGCTACTTCGGGTAAGACACATGACTGGTCAGCCGGGTTATTTGGGGTAGGTTACACAAAAGGGAGTATTGGATATAGGATAAATCAGTATACGTTTCGCTTTCTTAGACACAAGTCGCTTTTATTGGTTTACGGCAGAGGGCTAACAAGGTCCCCTCTTGCTGCTATTGGTTTACCCGGGGAAGGTTAAGTTAACCCACCGGAAGTCCCCTGACCGGGAGTTGCGGCGTCTTCGTATACTCACCTCAAGTCGCCCGTGTTTTGAACACGGTATTAAGTTTTGGGAAGTGGTGACATTTTAGCCTTCTGTGGAAGAGCGTGGAGTTTTATTTGGATTCCCCTTTTACATACACGTTTGGATTCACCCTTCATAATTATTGGTTTAGCTGGCCGATTGATTATTCTCGGTCCAGCCGGCACTTTACAAAGTTCAAGTATATTGCCCGAAGAGCTCCCCGGTGACGATTTCCGGCCAGGTGCTACCCCTAGTCCTAACCCTCATCTCCCTATTCGACGGATTTACACTTTTCGCCCCAGAGTCCACCAAGAGAGCAAACCAGCCAGTACTGACGGGTACACAAGGTGAGCTTTCAACATGCAACATCCGAGCAGTCACGATCAAGCGGATGGAAGTGACCGATACAGCCGGCCGGATGCCGGATCGGATCATGACTCGGATGGACGGAGTACCCCCTCCGACAGTCAGTCGTCTGAGCCCCCCGTGGGTGTTCACGTCTGAGGAAGAATGTCTGAGAGCGGCTACACCACAACAACTCCATCATACGGTGGTATGAGGAGCGTAAAGCTCCTAGCCCTCGTCATTCGCCTGGTCGGAGCGAAGACGACTTTGAGGTGGCAGGTGGTGCTCCACCTGCCAAGAAACAACGCGCAGAAGCAGCTTACGCTGCTTCTGAATCACCCTGTTGTACGGAACCCATGTTCCGTACAAAGTGGGGTTTTGGACCCCAGCATGGACGCTTATGCCCGATAGTAGTGGGCACACTAAGCGCGATTGTCAATATCCATTATTTGACATTAATGCGCTTGATGATTGCGAAGAGGTTTCGATCGCAGTACCGACGATAGACGTCGGTACTTCATCGACCTTTTCTATCAGGGTCGTTATTATACAAACCGGAAAGGGTCGCGCAAGAATAGGGACGATAAGGACGCCCTTACTCAAAGTTGGAATGCCTTTGTTGAAAACTACAACAAAGATCCCGACGAATACGTGAGCAAGATTCACGTAAACCGCGAGCGCTTCTTAAAGCACTCACGCTCAGGTTAAATGGAGTTTATCCATTTTACCTGCATCAAAGAAGGACTCTCTTGCGGAATTCGTTCTCACATGACTTGCCCTTGTTGCCCCAAGGGAGCTCCTCGTCTTACCGAAAAGGATCTAAGAGGGTACCGAGGTTACTCGGTACCCGCTAGTGTTAAGAGCCTCATTGATGCTCTTAATGCATCAGCACCTAGTGCCGATGCTAAGCAGTTATCAACACCTAGTGTTGATGCTTCTTTTGAGTTTGAGGAGAAGTATCCTTCTCAAACTCCTGCAGGAGGTCTGGGGCATCCGCTCTTAGCACCTCAATCGGTTCCCAAGTGTCAAACTCTAGGGAATATCCCAACCAGCGTGCCAGGTACTCGGTACGCTGCCCCTTCTTATAGGGAACCGAGCGCTTCGATAGCAATGTTCGAGAATATAACGCTTATTCCCCTGATTATCAATCAGGGGCGGCGGTGGTTGGTGGTTCCCTCGGCGTTGTTGTTGCGGAGCATGGTTATCAGCTCCGCAAGCTCGAGAGGCAATGTAACGCCTTGAGCGCCGACATGTCTCACTCGATGAAGACGTATCGTTCTCATCGAGACGAGAATCGCGACATTTTAAGCACGCATCTCGTAATGCAGCAGAAGAATGATCTTCTGCTGGTCGAAGTTGGTCGACTAAAGTCGGAGATGGAAACTCTCCAGACTTCCCACAATTGGTTGGAGACCGATTACAAGTCTCTCTTGGGAGACTTGAAGAAGCACGGCATTCGCCGTGGCGATGCGTCTCGTCCGAAGACGTAGACGATCGGTACGGCTTGAGCCTCCCAACGTAAAACGTTGGGTGAAGGCGCATGGCCGCGGGAATTTCTAATGTATAGGCATTCCCCTTAACGCTTTGGACCTTGAAAGGTCCAATGAACTTAAGGAGCAACTTCCGTGTAGGGAAGTTGCTAATTGCATGTGTAGGCTAATTAGTTGTAGATAATAACACTAATTCACCTTTTTGAAAAGAAATTAAATTCTTCCTTCCATTCTTATCTGCATTCTGCTTCTGCTTGTCAAAAGCAGAAGCAAGTGCGTCTTTTACATAGCGTATTACAGCTTGGCGCTGTAATACGAATTCATCTACTGCTTTATTAGCAGTAGATGGGTTGTTTTCATTGTCTGCAGCCATTGCTGCAGACACATATTCCGCATAAGCAGCTTCAGTGTCTGAAGCTGCTTGAGTTTCTACTGTGTTAACAGTAGAAGACTCGTCAGTCTCTTCGCAAGTTGCGGTTGCAACTTGCGCATCGACTCGCTCAAAATTTGAGCGGGTCCCTCCCCCACTTAGATTTGGCGTACCGCCAAGTAAAGCCGGGGATCGTGGATGCCTTAAAGCATTCACGTAGAACGGTGTATGCTTTGTAGAAGCATGCACCGAGTTGTTTATTGCAAACTCGGTGAGTGGCAAATAGTCACTCCACTGCTCGAAGGCATGCGCGTACGAACGCAGCATGTCTCCGAGAACGCGGTTAACGCTTTCAGTTTGCCCATCCGTTTCCGGATGGTCCGCAGTTGACATCTCCAACTGCGTGCCCAACAAAGAGAACGTTTCTTGCCAGAAACGTCCTGTGAATCTCGGATCTCGATCCGAGACTATGTTTTCGGGTATTTCGTGTAAACGGAATACCGTGTCAACGAATATCCGCGCCGTTTTGCGCAGCGGTGACATTCGCTGACACTGCAGCAAGATGAACCATCTTGCTGAAGCGGTTTACAAAGACCACTATGTCTGTTTTCCGACTGTGATCAGCCGGAAGACCAAAGATAAAGTCCATGGAAATGGACTTCCAACACTCTGTCG
>MIQA02016944.1:0-10625 GCA_001887855.2 Sclerospora graminicola
TGGTGGAGCCGATTTCCAAATCCATGACCGAAGTCTTGGGCGGAATCCGGATACCCACTGGCCCGGACGACCAACTATCGGAGGGGGTACTCCGTCGATCCTGATCAGCATCAGAATCAGATGAATCACCATTGTGGTGACTGATCTGATCCTCCCGGTCATCTGGCCGGTCTTCATGCGCGTCAGGATCTATGTTTATCTTCATCTCACCTTGTGTACCCGTTGATCGGGGGTGGTTACACTCACTTAGGTGGACTCGGTGACGAAAACGATGATCTTGATCAGGTCGGAGGGGATGACCTTCTCGAGACGGGGGGTGTCCTCGGGTGGAAATCTTCACCGGAGAACAGGTTGGGGTCGATACTTAATCAGTATCTAGGCACTGATCAGGAAAGTTCGTCTGATCAGGCCAGCCAATGAGAGAGAGATATAACGGAACCAAGAAAACGCGATCAAACCACGATCTTCCACAGTAATCCACAAACGTTATCTCCACAAAACCTTTTCCAATATTGTTTACGTGTTCCAAACACGTGTGCGTTGAGGGTGAGGTTCGATCACCTAAAACAAACCCGTCGGGGGCCTTCCGGTAAGCCAAAATGCGTCTAAGCGCGTCTTAACCGGGAATTAGTTGAGCAAGAGGGGACTAATCAACCCTGTGCTCCCAATGACCGCAACACGTGGCGGAGCGACTCTTTGCTTAGGGGAAAAATCAAAACCTGTTATTATATATGCAAAGTCCTATACCTGTGTACCGTACATCAACTCATGCCTGACTTATACTTCGAACCTATTTACTTCGTCGCACGGTTGCGTAGCACCACCTTGCCATCCTGGCTGCACCTTCAAGCTGATCTGTACCACTTCTGCCCTGATCACGACCCGACTCTTAGAAAGATCTTCAACCCATCCCAATCTTCGACAAACGACCTTGAAACCACTTGAGATCTGCTCTTCTAACACTTGCCCACTTCGTATCCATCCCGACTGAACCGAGAACTTTACTTGCCTTTGCATCTGGACGCTGATCAGAGGCTGATCAGCCTTGATCACGATCGGCATAGTGATCAGCCGAGTGATCAGGTGGTGGTCAGGCCGATCCGCCCTTGATCACCTCGGGAACGCTCTGGGTCATCATCATCACGACTCAATTCATCTGCTAAGCCATCCATACCCCGTCAGGGCAACCATATCACACTGACTTTAGCCGATCGGGCCTGATCGGGCCTGATCGGGACTTTCCGCATCTTCGCTGGACGAATCCATCGGTGATCATCATTCACACAACTTGTCACTCCACATGCCCGACTTCATTCCACATCTAATCTTCATTGCTCGGGCATAATCAGCCGATCAGGCCGTAACTTCGTGTCATGATCAACTTCAACCACTATACCATTCATAGATCGGCTGGACGGCTATCCTTGACACGTCAAGTCAACAGTTGCTCACTTCGTTTTACATCCACGGGAACTCCACTTAGTGATTGTGATAACGATCGTGATCGTGATCTCCATCGTTCCATCAGTGTCTGGGACTGGGCGTAATGACAGTACTTGGCTGATTTCTTCACATCGTGAATACCCGTTGTCCGCCACCTTTTCATCGTAACTGTGATCAGCCTTTTCCCACCCATCAACCGTCATATGTTGATGGGTGTTCCATCGTCACCAATCAACGGCCATGTGTGGTCCACTTCATTCTCAATATTTTCCGATCGCTTTACCACAGCCGCCCCTGAGACTAACTGCAGCCGCACAACGACTGCAGTTCGACTCACTCACTTCCAAACTTCCTCTCTGGTGATCAACATGGCTGACTCGAGCCGATCTTCTCTTCCTTCTTCGTCTTCTTCGGCTGCCCGCCCGATCGCTGCCTCGCCTTCCGTTTCCAGTTCGACTAATCCCGCGATCGCCCCGATCACGACTTCGGCGCCGATCACGACCAGCTTAATCCGTCCCACGACAACCATGACTCCGTATCGCCCGCCTTGGAATCCTCCCGCTCGACCTTCTTCAGATCGCCCCCTCCGTTACTTGGAACAGCTCGCCCGTCTAATAGATGGATCGGGTTCACTCACGTTGGGGTCCGTGGAAGCTTGCCGACTACGGTCGGAACTCCGAAGTGCAATTCCCGAGTTGGTTTCTCTATATGATACCAATCGGGCACTTAACGCTGAGTTATCCGACCGTCGGATCGTTGCCGATTCCTTGGCACATGATTCTGCTGATCTGGCTGCCCAGCTGTCGACTCTCCGGCTAGATCACGACCGACTTGACCAAGACTTGCAAGACATGACTGATCGCGTTCAGAGTTTGACGATGGAGCGTGATCAGCTATCAGCTGACCTCGCTGCTCTGCGCCTCTCCAGGCCTTCGGACACCGTCGCCTCTTTACAGTCGCTGATCGGTTCGCTGACTATTACCATCCGCCATCAAGGTACGTTTATCCCATTCACTTCTTCTGTAATCCGTATATGACTCTCCATGTTTATTTCCAGACGAACGTATTGAGGCGATGAAAGACTCGATGGTCGAGATGGTGGACCATCTACAACGGCTCGATGATCACCGTCTCGACCGTGATCAGCTGCTTCGCGACAAGATCTGCACTGCCGAGGACGTAGAGCGTCGGGAAGTCGAGGTTCGCTACTCGGATGAGCAGGTCCAGCTCCTGGTCAAGCAACTTTCCGATTCTCGCATCGGCCGCGCCGACATACAGAAAAGGTTGTGCGAGAGTCGGAAGGCGGCTGAAGATTGCCGGCGCGAGCTTAATCTTGCTCGGGTTAAACTTGAAACCCTAGAGCTCGATGATCGCGCCTGGCTCCAGCATAACGCCGACTTGAGAACCCTCGCGGTGCAGACTATGGAGAGGTGGACCAAACCGAACACCGGTTCGGGGTCAGTTCGGACGGCCTTACAACGGCTTCCTGAGCTGATCAGCTCCTTCACTCCGTCTGGAACACCACCACAATCTTCCGAGTCTGCCCCGCCATCACCAGCGTCTTCCGTCGCTTCCTTGCCGGCCCCTAGTGCTGATCAGCCCGTGATCAGCACTGCAGCGGCTTCTGCGTCTACTCAATCTCGTTTACCAGCGACTTCGAGATCAGCGCCTTCGGTCTTGAGTTCTGAGAAGCGCAAGCGGACCAGCTCGTCAAAGAAGAAGATGTCTCCCGCCAAGCGCTCTCGTCTCATGGTTGACTCGGACGATGAGTCGACTGATCTGGACGAGAGGACGTTGTCCGTTCTGGCCCGATCGCGCAGTACTGATCGCCGCACTCCAGCGCCAACCCTTTCCGGCGTAAGTTCGCTGGCCCAGGCCGTTACTTTGCTTGAGTCAGATGACGAGGATGACGATGATCTTGAGGAGGAACAACCGGCTCCGGCTGATCCCAACGTTCCTCCAGCGGCCAATAGGGCAGTGATCGCCCCGCCGCTCAATTTCACAGGCGTTTTCATCCCGGCGAAACGATCGTCGATCGAGCAGGACGATTACAGTTATAATCCGAACCAAAGGTTCATGGATTTGTACGTCGTCATGCAGGGCAAGCCGACTTCTGCTCACATGGCAACACGGAAACCTTGGAGTGCTGATCAGGTATGGGATCTGACGCCTCAGGTTCTTGCTGTGAGGCACAAACTCGTCCCTCGCTTGTGGTCCCGCCCGCCAGGCTGGATCTTTCCGACAAGATCGCCGGCGCCCAAAGACAAGCAGTGGCAACCGGGGGTGCTGACCAGAGGCGCTATTGAGCTTCTGATCGATTCGGCACCTTGGGATGTCCTCCTGACACCTATGCCTGGGCTGGCGTTTCCCAATCACCCTTGGTTTGTTGAGCTGCAGGGACGTTTGGCCCTGTATTACCAGGAACACATTCAAGCAATATGGGAGGCGACCCACCATTTCCGATCACGGCGGCGATGCGCAAGGACGCGTGGATCGAGCATTACCATCATGCTTGCAAGCGTCGACGCACCAAAGCCGGGCCGCGATCTGCGATTATATTGTCAACGGGATTCAGCGCGGCGAGTGTGATCTGGACGTTTTCCTGTTTCCTGGCGTGCTGCATTTACCTGTTCGTCGAGCGGGATCGCGAGGACTCAAGGCTGACGGCGGGGAGTGGTATCCCGGTTATGGGCATCTAACTCCGGTCGCCACGTTGCGTGATTGCCTGATCTGGACCGATCAGCAGGAGCCTTGGCGGAACCAGTTCCGATCAAGCCCCATGGATCATCCAGGGTTCGCGGTTTCTCGCCTGCGCACTAAGTATGGCCTGTGATCGTCGTGACAACCAACTTTCGTTTCGTTTTCCATAATCACTAATATATCACGACAGTTCTTGATGATTTTCGCGTTCCATATTCACACTTCCTGTTCAGGTCTCATTATTGTCTCCATCTTGTATGTCGGTCGCTCACATGTATACAAATATAGTTCTCGTGCATTATATGTATGTATATGTATCCATTTACTCCAAACCAGCTCAACCACCCTGATCTCCACTTGCCCGATCATTACATTTGGCTGATCAGTCACAATGTGTCAACCCAGGCTATTGAGATTCCTGGTTGCCCTCTTCGTGGGTTTGCATCACTCCAAATCGATTTCGTCTCACCCGATCGCGTTCAAATTCCCTTAATAGGGCTCCACAGTTCAGATCACGTTCATCTACCCACTCGGGATCGCCATAACCCTTCCATCGAACCAAGTAATCACGATGGGTTCGGCCAAATCGGGTCCTCTTGCCTGATCGGGTATCCAAAACCTTCTCCACTTCAAATTCGTTCGGGTCCAACGTTCTTTCCCAACTGTCTTCGGGTAAGAGAGCTTCGTCAAAGTCAAACCTTGGCTGATCATCGCATGACAGCCTGGTTTTAGGCCGATCAGGGTATTCTCGAACCAGTTTCAGCTTCGACAAGTGGACGATCGGGAAAATTCCGTAATCGGTACCTGCAGTAATCAGCCGAGCGGCATGATCACCGATCAGTTCGGCTATACGGAACGGTCCATGCCACAGATGTGCTAACTTCTTGGCATATCCTTCTTTCACGCGATCCAAGTAAAGCCAAACCTTGATCCCGGCTCGATATTATGCGAATCGGCCTGATCATTGTTCCGATCAGCTCTTTCTTGGATGGCCCTCCGCAATCGTTCGTTGACTTGCTCCCGCGCATGTTGGTAGTGACGTTGGAGTCCCATACGCCATCGACGAGCTTCGCGATCTCGACCTCGGGTGCATCCAACAGGGATCACCGACTCGATGGTAGATCGGGGGTCCCAACCATACGCCAGGTAGAATGGAGTATCTCCCCTGATCCGATCGAAAGAGGAATTCAACGCAAACACCAGTCTCTCCGCATATTCATCCCAATCTTGTTGAGCGGAGTCCGCGACATACATCTTGATAGCTCTAGTTAGCGTCTGTACCATCCGTTCGGCTTTACCATTCGCCTGCGGACGATATGCCATGGTCGCGCTCTGTTTCTGGCCAAGCATCTGATTAAATGATCGGAATACTTCGGCCATGAAACCTGGTTCGCGATCATGCCTGATCACTTCACTGGCTCCAAATCGTCGAAAAACACATTCTTCATAGCTGCAAGCGACTTGTTGGGCTGTTCGGGTAGATTCCGCTTTCGCGACCACCAATCCCGTGAATAGATCAGTCCAGATCAGCAACTCTGTATTGCCCTTGAACGATTTTGGCAGGGACAGTATGTGATCCATTGCTATCACTTGGAAAGGGTAGGTCGCCTGGATATTTCCAGGTGAACTCCCCCGGATGTTTGGCATACCTTTTCCAGTTTCGCAATCCGTACATGTCCCGACAAACTTTTGTATACTTCGATATAAACCTCTCCAATGAAAATGTTTACGGATCCTGCGATACGTTCGACCTACGCCCTGGTGGCCACCCTCCAAACTGACGTGATAATGGTGTAAGATATCAGCTTGTAAAATCTCCGGGATCACGAGCCTTGCCGATCGGTCCAGATCTGCATCGGCCTGATCAGCTTGAACATAGTAAAACAATAGATCATTTTCGTCGATCTCGTAGTTGGACGCGATCTTGGCACAATCTTTTGCTTCACCCTGGCTCAGCTTCTCCAGATCACCCTTTAGAAACGCTTTCAAATCAACGATCCATTTTTCCTCGTCTTGTGCCTTGAGAATTCTTCCGATCCACACCTCCTGTACTATTTCTTCTGTCAGGCTTTCTCGAGAAAGTGATCTGTCGGGTGGTGATCTGGTTCGTGATCTCGTCATAATCAAGATCTGGGCTGCTTCCTTTTCATCTTCCACACGGATCAGCTCAGGCAGCCTATTGATCTCCACCAGTTCTTCCAGCAACGCTTGATCAGTAACTATTGATCCGGTCTGATCACGCATGGCCATAGTGGCTAGGTGATCTGCACTCCGATTCCAATCACGTTTCACATGTAAAAGATCATGCCTTGGCCATCCACGTAAAGCTTTCATAACGCGATCGTTCAGTAGCTTCAAACGCGGTGCTTTACAGTCGATCTCTCCAGTGATCTGCCGAATTACCAGGTTTGAATCTCCGCATATGATTACTCTTCCGATCTTTTGCTCTTGCAAGAGATCCAAACCTAGCAGCAGACCACGATATTCGGCCTCATTGACCGTGATACCTGGAGTATAATCTGAACCGGCCGATATAACAGTCCATTCAGGCAGTTTCCATAACAGCGCACTATACGCCCCACGCCTTTCTTCACACTCGCTGATCCGTCGAAACTTACAACGATCAGATCTTCCTCCGAGCCGACGATCGGTGGGGGTATAGTGATCGACTCACGTGGTTGCTTCCGAGGAGCGACCTCGATCAGGGCTTCATCAACTTCTGATCGGGGCGTGATGCTGGCTGCCAGCGTTCCAAGAATTTCTTCTTCGCCCTTGGTGCACTTGATAATCTCCAAAGTCCACTGAGATAACACCGCTGCCCATCGCCCCAGTCTCCCGTCTAGACCATTCGCTGACAGTAACCACGCCAAACTAGATCGCCTAGATAATACCTTAATTGATCTAGTTACCAGCATAGAATAGCAAACATCCAATACACGTAATAACGCTAGCACCACCTTATCCACAATACCATAGTTAACTTCATTCGGTTTTAATGTTCGGCTTGTGAACGTCACCGGGCAATAAACTCCATCGTGATCTTGGACCAGTGCGGCCGATATTGCCCATTTACCGGCATATAAGATCACCACGGGAATCTTCTCCGGATCGAAGTGTTTCAGTATCGGCGTCGAGATCATCTTCGCCTTTAACATACTGAAGGCTACCATAGCTCGATTCATGTGGTCCCCTGACCCTGGCACAGTTCGATCAATCAGTGATCCAATCTCGAGATCCGTTTCAATAACTTCAACTTCGTGATCAGTCTCAATTGGTGATCCTCCCACCCGATCACGTTCTCGTAGCCCATGATAATCAACTTCCTTCAGTTCATAAAGTATAGCGGCGTAAATCGAGAAGACCTCGATAAATCTGCTATAATAATTCAGAGATCCGAGGAAGGATTGCATGGCCTTCAGTGATCGGGGGAAAGGTAAGTTGCTGAGAGCAGCCAGATCTTTCGGGTTTGCCTCCAAACCTTGGATCGACACGTTATGGCCGAGGTAAGCGACCTTGGGTTGACCCCAGAAACTCTTGACCACACTGATCGACAAATTCCAGCGCTCGCAGGTGTTCAGGAGTCGTTCGACCTTATCGCATAGCATATCCCAGGATGTTGCTGTGACCAAGATATCATCTATGTATGATCGCCTTCCCAACACTGATCGGCCCTGATCTTGGTCTGGCTCACCTTCCGTAAACACATCATGTAGATCAGTGGCTTCCCGATCAGCACTGATCTGGAAATACCCAAAGAGAGCATTGTCGATCAGCCTCTGATAGATCTATGGGGCATTCTTTAATCCAAAGGCATCCGATTCCATTCAAAAAGTACGAAAGGTGTAACGAAAGCCGAGATCTCTCGAGCGCGATCAGTCATCGAAACCACCCAGAAACCACTAGCCATATCCAACGAACAAAACCATAAAACTTTATCCAGACCTTCTAATAAATCATTGATCAGGGGCATCGGATAGACCATCAACTTCGTGAGGCGATTCACCATTCTATAGTCGATACACAATCGAATATCAACCCCATTCTTCTTAATCACGATCACGATCGGTGATGCCCACTGCGATGTTGATGGTCGGATGATTTTTGTACTCAACAAACCCTTGATCAAATCGGATAACTTTTCCCGGTATTGAGGTGCAACTTTACGACAACGCTGAGCGATCGGCCTCGCATTTCCCACGTCTATATCACAAACAGCCCCGAATGCGGCCGGGGGTAGGGCGTTACCTTTCCCCATTAGTAAGTGGCGCCTTTACCAGATGATCTTCTTTAGCTGATCGATCTGCTCGGGAGTGTTCACTTCGGGATCACCGACCTGTAGATCTTCCATGGTGACTTCTGGCATATTGGGCGATACCTCCGGTAAAACGGCCATCTGCTTCTCGATACCTTCAATGTACTGATCGCCACCTTCGTGTATACACACTTGCTCGTCCACCTGATCTGCCTTTTTCTGATCGGTGTCATCTTGAGTCGCTCCTTGTAAGTCACTCGACTGATGGTCTACTTCGGGTTCACCTTCCTCCGTAATGACTTCGGCAGATTCATCCTCCTTTTCCTTCTCATGATCGTTCTTGAACTCCTCACTGTCATTTCCGCTATCTGGGTCCGTTGTTTTCGGTGAGCCGGGCCTAATTATACTCAATATCTGTGGACCTTCTTTGACCCGGCTTTCCCCTGTCGCTTCGATCGGTGGCCTCCTGATCAGCAGCTTGGTCGGCGTAGAATATTCCGGCTTCTCCACCATAGGTGAGGTATCTTCATCCGCTAAGTCTTCGTCACTGATCAGGTCCGTGGTGGCTTGATAAGCCAGATTCTGCCATTCAATGTATCTTCATGATCCCACTGAAACATATCCGATCTGTCGAGGTACTTTCCCTTCGGGTAACCACATCCCTAAGATCATGTCTTTGTGGATGATCAGCGGCTGATCGGATATATTCGTGACCCTGATGTAACTTGATCTGCCGATACCTTTAACGAACGTTGGTACCCATCGTTCACCACGGGTTAGCCACAATTTCTGTTGCCGATCACTCGGCCGAATCATGACATCGACTGATCGGGACACCCCGATGTTCTCGTATTGACCCATTTTTAGCATCCGTACATGAGTACCATACAAAGGTCGTCGGCCGGATAACTGAATCTGCACCTCCTCCGGCAGAGTCAGGGTTCCATGAGACAGGTCAAGTCGTATACCGGCTGGTACCATAAAATCCATCCCCAGTATCGCGTCTTGACCGGCTAACCGGCCAACCCAAGCGTTAAAATAGTAGACCAGGGATCCTGCCAAGGTGATCTTAACACGTGATCGTCCTTCCGTCATATATGAACTCTCGCCGATCCAAACACATTCTTGCCTCTGGGTACTGTCTATACGACATCCAACCTTACGAGCAAAGGCGGAGTCGATGATCGAGACTTCTGCCCCAGAGTCAAATAAAATAGTGGCTTTTTCATTGTTGATCTTTCCATTAGCTTTAGCCTGTTTAAACCACTTGTCGGGAGAGTGATACTTCCAGTATCCTCAGGATTCACCGGCAGTAGATCCAACTCCATGATCACGTCCGATCGGGAATATTCATCCACTCTGAAACTGTAAATCGAACACCGATCGATGCAATTTGAATTAGAATATGTATTGTCGGTTATCTTCTTTTCCTCAAACTTATCTCCGCTACCGACATATGCATAAATGCAGAACATAGATTGCTCGGCTCGAACCAGATTCCAACCTGGCGAGCGATCTAGTTTAACATCTTCTCAACATCTGGTGGAAGCATACCAGCGTGTTTAGTCGGCACATACCACTTGCGCATCAGATTAAAAAAATCTTCAATAGGGCAGGCGCCGGCCACATGAAGCTTCCCACAGGTCTTGCATACGAAAAAACAATGATCAGAAGGGTGACCTTTACGATCACATTTTCCACACTTAATTCTTTTCCAACAATCACGATCTCCATGTTTGGTCGGCCCACAATGCACACATTTCTTACGAGATCGGTCCTGATCAGGTTGGATACCACCAGGTTTCCGTCCGTCCATGCCATTAGCCGATGATCTCGGGCGATACACTGGTTCCGTCGTAAAGATATGACGGTACTGTTCCTCGTCCGAGCTCAGACTCGACTGACCACTTTCCTCCTCCGAACCCGAACTGTCTGATTCCTTCGTGATCATTCGAATTGCTCTGGCTGGTCGTGCTGCCGGTATCTTGCCCTGATCAGGGTGTGGCTTTGACCGGTACCGGTTCGATCCTACCTCGACCTTGGGCTGTCGACTCTTGGCTCGCTGCAGCGTCCTCAGAGTCAGTTCCAGTTGCTCTGAGTCCTTTATACGGAGCAAAGTTAGCTGATCAGCCAGATCGCGATTATCCAGAGTACCAATGATGTGTTCGACATGTTCGCCGTCTATATCCGGGTGTCGTGGGTCCTTGATCGGCATTTTCGCGCGTAGACC
>MIQA02016947.1:0-11842 GCA_001887855.2 Sclerospora graminicola
GTACCAGCCCGGCCGGTACACCGAACCCATATGGTACCAGTCCGAATGGTACATTGTACCCGGCCGGCTCGGCCGGATAGCCACCCATCCGCGCCCCTCGGCCGCTGACGCTAGCAGTCCCTTGACAGTCTCTCCTACGATCCCGGTGCATACTCCTTCCACCAGAACAATACTCTTCTCTCAGGCTCCCTTCATTCCATCCTCACGAACAGTCCGCCATCTTGGCCGTCCGCCATCCGCGCCTCGGCCGTCCAACCTCCATAGTCCCTCCGTCTGCTCAGCCCGCTTATCCGACTATCCTCGCCCCTGGTCAGGCCCGCCGACTTGATTTCCAGTTTGGCGCCACCTGGCCGCTTGTAGAATTCCTCGGTGGCGACTATCCGGCGCCTACACCCTTGGCCCTTATTTCCACCAATCAGGATGCGCCCTTTGGAAAGTACCTTACATTATTTTATAAGTCGCTTCACCACAGCCGCCCCTGAGTCGCGACACGATCTCACTCGAACTCACTTGACCCGATACCGCCTATCCATGCCTCGCTTTGGTACGTCACCCCATCACTTTATAACATCTCCATGGACTCGGTCGGTCTCCGCACTGGCTAGCATACATGCCCACCAATACTGACATTGTCTTGATTAATCTCCAGTCTTGCAAATTGACAAGGCCAACGTCTGCCGTCTTGTTCTCGTGGACGACGACTCGCCTGCCAGCGGAGTGGAGGTCGCACAACCGCCGAAATCGTCTCGCACTCCCGATCTGGTGCTGTCGTCCGCTGACGCCGAGGCCGCGCTCCGCGTTCACGGCCAAGCCTGCGGCGAACGGGACAGACTGAACGTCGTCGTTTCTTCCCTTCGGGAGGAGCTTCGATCCTGTCAGGACAACTATGAATCTCTGTTTCAGAGCTTCAAAACTTCTTGCGCGATGTTGGACCGCCTGAACCCCCGGGTCGCCGAACTGAAACTTGGTCGCAAAGCAGCGGAGGATGAGGTGGCCCGCCTCAGGGCCATTGTAGGTCAACTCACGGACGCTCTACAACGAGCGGCCGCGCCATCCACCCCGATCTCCGAGACAGCGGGGATGGAAAAAAGGCTGGACATGTTGACCGCCAGGTGGATGGCTTGGAGCAGATCCAGGCCGACTTGGTTCGTCAACTCGCCGCTGCCAACCGCCGGGCTGACGAAGCCGCCGCTCGGGGTCCATCTCCGGAAGTAATCGATCTCCGGAAACAAGTGGCCGATCTCGAGAGCCAAGTCACCATCCTGACAGGAGAGCGCAACCGCCTCCGCATGTTGGAAGACGTCGTTGAACCTCTCCGGTCTGCTAATCAGGAACTGGTCCAACGATCCAAGCTTCAGCGTGAGTGCCTCGTCTCTTCTTACGCGATGGCCCAGTTGCTTACAGTTTTTTGTTATTTTCTTGTCACTCCGCAGTTCAACAGTTAGAAGAGCTGAAACAGCAATCTGCCAAAATTCCGGACATGTCTCGGGAGCTTACGCATCTTCGTACCCGGCTCTGCCAGGTGTTCCAAGATCTGGATAAGGTGCGGGACAACCGCGACCACCTGCGAGACTCCCACGCCCAGGCCCTTCGCCAAATCACGGATCTGGAGCGGCAGTTGCAAGAAGCCACTTCTCGGCAACAGGAGTTGCGTTCTGAGCTGTACCGGGCCCGCCAGGAGAATTCCGACGCCCATGCCATACTGGCTCGGGCGGACCGTGTTTGTCATGCCATGCTGGATAAAGAAGACCGTTTTAGGTCCTTATTGTGTGGACTTCAAAACCAGCTCGAGGCAACTCAGAGCCAGGCCGCTCCCCTTTTTCGAGCTCCTCCCGAGGTGCGGGAATCCGTCTTGTCTGTCTTGGGAATGGTGGGTCAATGGAAGACTTCTCCGCCGAACCCAACCCCGTTGCCCGCCGCAGCAGGGTCGGAACCTGCGGAACTTCCCGCCGGCCCCGACTCGCCCCTTGCCAGTCCCAACTCTTCGTCCGTCCCGGCAGGGTCGCAAGGGCAAAAACGTCCGGCCGGCTCCAGCCCCTTTTTGGCTGATGCCAGCCCGCCTAAGAAAAGGAAGCAAAGCGAATCCCCACCCTCGCGCCAATGTCCTCCAGACAAGTCGGACGACGGGGAAGCGCCCGGGTCGGAGAGCGAGGACAGCCTGTTCGCGGAGCGGTCCCCTCTTCCATCCCCTCAATACACACCCGGTAGAACCGGTCTCACTCCTAGTTCTAACTCTGAAGAGGACTCGGAATCCGAAGCGGCCGCGCCCTCTTCGGAATCAGCTGCCGCGCCCTCTTCTGAGTCAGCGGCCGCGCCCTCTTCTGAGTCAGCGGCCGCGCCCCCTTCGGAATCAGCGGCCGCGCCCCCTTCGGAATCAGCGGCCGTGCTCTCTTCGGAATCAGCGGCCGTGCCTTCTCCTGAGTCAGCGGCCGTGCCCTCTTCTGAACCTGCGGCCACGTCCCCTAATTCTTCTTCGGACTCGGGGCCATCCTCCCTTTCGGTTATCTATGACGATGACGAAGAAGACGAGGATTACGAGATTCAGCAAGTCAACGTTGCATTACTCCGTTCTCGCTCGGATACCCGTCGCCGCCATTCCCGCTCCGGTAGGCGGACGACGAGTCCAGTGGGGTCCGATCAGATCATAGATCTGCAGACTCCGCCGCCGGCAGGATTTGGTTCCGGGGAACATGACCCGTCCGACCCATCCTTGCCTCCCAGCATTGCCGACGCCCCAGCCGCTCCAGTCGCGCGTAACTCGAGTTCCGACGGAGTGGCCGAGGAGAAAGTAGAAGACAACGACGATGACATCCCGGATCAGTGGTTGACCCCTCCCGACCTGAGTGACTCAGAGGAACCTCTTTCCCAGTCTCCGGCCAAACAACGACGCTCAACCTCGGCCGGGTCACGTACTACACGCCGACCCCACCGACCGGCAGCCAAGTCTAAAGTCCGGAGGAGTACTCTTCCTCTTGCGCCCTCTTTTCCCAAACTTCCGCTTCTATGGTTATCGGAAGGGCGTTTCCCCAGTGGGGCGGATCGGTCTGCCATACTGCCTTGGCCAGTCGAGCAACTGGGCAATACCAGCCTGGCTGATATCTCCAGTTCCCAACTTGCTCAATCTCTGTCCCGTCCGCATCTCTGGCTATTCCCACGATCTTACAAGGCACCGTCAAAGACTTGGGACCCTGACCTGATGAAGTCGGGCGCCATCGACACACTCATGAAGACCGAACCCTGGAAAATCTTGCACACCAAGATGCCGGATATGGGGCTTCCATCCGATCCATGGTTCACGGAATTCAAAGCGAGACTTCATGATTTCACCGTGACTCACGCTTGGGCCATCTGGGAGTCTACCCACTTCCTGTACATCTCGGCCGAGGACAAGCGAGCGGACCAGTCCCTCCGCAGGTACTCCCTTGCCCGTAAGAATCGTCGGGGGCGAGCTTCCGAGGCGTGGGTCCGTCTGTGTACGTTCATCATGGCGGGTATCCGGGACAGTAGATGTGACTTGGACCTGTTTCTCTTCCCGTTCATGCTCCATCTACCAAACCGCAGGAGTGGAAATGCAGCGGAAGGAGGGACGTGGTATCCCGGCCTAGGTGCGCTGGATCAGACCACCTCCCTTTCCAAATCCTTGGCGGCCATCGACCAGCAAGATCCTTGGCGCAATCAATACCGCGCACGGCCCTCCGACCACCCTGGACTTCGCGTGACTCGGCTCCAAGGCAAGTATAATCATCGACGGGGATGAGTAGCCGGGCTTGCTTTAATTCTTCCATTTCTCTCAGTTTTCCTTTTTTAATATATCCATCCGTTCCTCTTCCGTTCCCACTCCAAACATTCACTGTTGACTACTAACCGTGGTTAGCCTCGCCAGGCCTGCTCGGGGATCCGCCTAGAGGGACCTTTTATTGCTGCAGGGTACTTCCTGGTTCGATCGGGCGTGGACGTCCTGTTCCCAGTCGCGGTCGCTATATTCCTTTTCCCCGGGACGGCTGGATTCGGGCGAGGGACCCTCGTCGCTAGCGGCCGGTTTGATTATCTCCGACAGTCTGTTCATCTCCGCCAATTCATCCAACAATCCTGGATCCGAGACGGTGAGTCCGGTCTGATCTCGCATGGCCAAGGCGGCCAGATGGTCTGCGCTGTTATTCCAGTCTCGTTTGACGTGCAGCAATTCGTGCTCCGGCCATCTCCGCAAGGCGGACATAACTCGGTCATTTAACAGTCTCAGCCGCGGCGCCTTGCAATCTATCTCTCCGGTGATTTGCCGGATCACTAGGTTGGAATCACCGCATATGATGATCCGCCCCTGTGTCCGCCCAGCCAACAGATCTAGGGAAAGCAGCAGTCCTCTATACTCCGCTTCGTTCACCGTGATGCCAGGCGTGAAATCCGAGGCGGCCGCGATCGCCTTCCATTCGGGCAGCTTCCACAAAATGGCACTATAGGCTCCGACCCCTTTCTTTACACTCGCCGACCCATCGAAACTCAAAACCATTAGCTCCTCCGTGGGTCCCACTGTTGGCGGCGGCAATACGATAGTTTGTCGAGGCTGCTTCCGAGGTGCGATCGCTATCAGTGCTTCCTCCACTTCTGCCCGGGGGGTAATGCTGGCAGCCAGTGTGCCCAGTATTTCCTCTTCCCCTTTAGTACACTTAATAACTTCGAGGGACCACTGAGACAACAGAGCCGCCCATCTCCCCAGCCGACCGTCAATCCCGTTCGCCGTCAAGAGCCATGATAGGGTCGACCGTCTGGAGAGTACTTTGATAGGCCGAGACACCAGCATCGTATAACACACATCCAAGATCCGTAATAGAGCCAGAACTTCTTTATCCACCAATCCGTAATTAACTTCATTAACTTTCAAGGTCCGGCTGGTGAAGGTCACGGGACAGTACACTCCGTCATGATCTTGCACGAGAGCGGCCGAGATGGCCCACTTGTTAGCGTAGATGATGACCACCGGAGTCTTATTAACATCGAAATGTTTCAGGACCGGTGTGGTCGCCATCTTCGCCTTCAACATGCCAAAGGCCACCATCGCTCGGGTCATATGATCGTCCGGGCCGGCCGCGCCGGGGTCCGGCGGCCGGTCGCTTGTCTGGGCAGACAAGGGCGCTTCCCCATTGGCTGAAATACCCGAAAAGGGCGCTTCCTCATTGGCTGAGATACCCGAAAAGGGCGCTTCCTCATTGGCTGAAATTGCCGGCCCGGCTTGCGTCTCCGCTTGCCTATCCTGCTCTCTCAGCTTATGGTAATCCACCTCCCGCAACTCATACAAGACCGCCGCATAGACTGCAAAATCCTCGATGAACCGACTGTAATAATTCAGGCTCCCCAAAAAGGATTGCATAGCCTTTAGGGATCGTGGGAAAGGCAGATTACTCAGGACTCCAAATCCTTCGGATTAGCCTCCAATCCGGCAATCGAAACCTGATGACCCAAATAGGTCACCTTAGTCTTTCCCCAGAAACTCTTAACCACACTAATCGAAAGATTCCACTTTTCACACGTAACCATCAGCTTCTCCACTTTGTCACACAATAAATCCCAGGTAGTTGCCGTAACGAGAATGTCATCAATGTAAGACCGCCGCCCCAAAACTGAAGGTTTTGGGTCGGGGTCCGGGTCACCTTCGGCGAACACATCCCCGACCAGAGCCGGATCTTGATCCGCCTTGATCTTGAAGTGTCCGTACAGCGCGTTATCTATCAACCGTTGATAAATCTGCGGAGCATTCTTCAGACCGAACGGCATCCGGTTCCACTCGAACAACCCGAAAGGCGTCACGAACGCAGAGATCTCCCGTGCATGATCGGTCATAGAGACCACCCAGAATCCACTGGCCATGTCCAATGAGCAATACCACAAAACGTTATCCAAGTCCTCCAGCAGGTCGTTTATCAGCGGCATCGGATAAATCATCAGCTTAGTCAGCCGGTTCACCAGCCGGTAATCGATGCACAACCTTATATCCACCCCATTCTTCTTAATAATAATTACAATGGGCGAAGCCCAGGGCGAGGTGGACGGCTGAATTATCTTGGTGGCCAGCAAACCCTTGATAAGCTCTGACAGCTTTTCCCGATACTGGGGGGCAACTCTTCGGCATCTCTGTACAACCGGCTTGGCACCTCCCACATCAATATCACATACCGCCCCATGGGCGGCCGGAGGAAGTGCGTTCCCTGGTCCGATTAACAGATGTCGTCTTTTCCATATAATATCCTTCAATCTGCTGATCTCCTCCGGGGTGTTCACATCCGGGTCTCCCACTTGTAGATCGTCGATAGTGACTGCTGGGGGGCAGGGGGTCACCTCAGGTAGCACCGCCATCTGTTCTTCCATGCCTTCAACATATAGTTCGCCCCCTTCATGAATGCAGACTTGATCGGCTTCGGCCGCTTCGGGATCCTGCTCGGCCGGCTGGGCCGATCCGCATTCGGCTATTTCCGAATTCTGCTCGGCCGGCTGGGCCGATCCGCTTTCACTTCGGTCGTCACAACCGTCATCGGGGCTAACCGTATATGCAACTCTGCTTGGTCCTTTCTCCCGACCCTGTCGTTCGTCCGTCTCCCTCCGAGTGGGCAAAACCAGTTCCGCGACCGGGGCGTAGCTTCAGTCAATGCATTCAGCCGGATCCGGCGACGGCCGGCTCCGCGTCAATATTTTAGAAGGGGTCCGGTACTCGGGTTTATCCACCATCGGAGTCTGGTCCTCTTCTAATTCTTCCTCTTCGCTGACCAGATCGGTGGCTGCCTGAAAAGCCAAGTTTTGCCACTCGATATAGCGTCTTGAGCCAACAGTGACATAGCCCGGCCGGCGGGGCACTTTATCCTCGGCCAACCACATTCCAATAATCACATCTTCATGCAAGGTGAGGGGTTTTTCAGAGATGTTGGTCACGCTTATGAAGTTGAGATGTCCACTCCCTTTAACCACAGATGGTACCCAGCACTCGCCCCTTGTCAGCCATAACTTACTCCGTCGGTCGTGCGGCCGTAACATTACTTCCACCGCCTTTCCCACTGGCACCGTTACAAACTGACCTAGCTTGAGGAACTGGACGTAGGCGCCATATAAGGGCCGCCGGCCGGCCAGCTGGATCTGTACCTCGCCCGGCAACGTCAATGTTCCATGCGATAAGTCCAGCCGTATACCGGCCGGGACCATAAAATCCATGCCCAAAATTGCATCCTGCCCGGCCAACTTGCCTACCCAGGCGGTAAAGTAATATACCAACGACCCAGCTAACGTAATCTTGACTCTTGTCCTTCCTTGGGTCATGTACGAACTTTCTCCAATGCCTATACATTCCTGCCGCTTCGTCTCGTCTATCTCACACCCCACCTTACGAGCAAAGGTGGTGTCTACGATAGACACTTCTGCGCCAGAGTCGAACAACATGGTAGCTTTCTGGTTATTGATTTTCCCATCCGCCTTGGCCTGCTTGAACCATTTATCCGGCGAGTGATACTTCCAATAACCTCGCGACTCGCCAGGTAACAAGTTCAATTCCATTCGCACTTCAGACCGGGAATACTCATCCGTCCGTATACTGCTCACCAGGAAAGGGTCAGCCGTACCGGCCGGGGACCGGGTGACGTAATCGTCAAACTTACATGTATTGTCGGTTATCCTTTGCTTTGCTTCTTGATTATCCTCTTTACCGACATATGAACAGATACTAACACTAGACCGCTCGGCTCGAACCAGATTCCAACCTGGCGAGCGATCTAGTTTAACATCTTTTCCGCTCCGGGCGGAAACATTCCAGAATGCTTGGTCGGGACGTACCACTTCTTCAACAGGTTATAGAATTCTTCCATTGGGCACAGTCCCGCCTCATGCACCTCCCCGCAAGCCTTACACGTGAACAAACAGTGTTCCGCCGGGTGTCCTTTCCTCTCGCACTTCTTGCACGTCAGCCGCTTCCAGCAGCTCCGGTCGTCATGCTTGATGGACCCACAGTGGGTGCACTTGCGCCTAGGGTAATCCTGGTCAGCTCGAGCCGGAAAACTCTTCGACTGACCGGAATCAGCTGGCAGCCTGGACGGCTGGCTGGCTTCTGCCGAGAAAAGGTACCGATACTGTTCCTCCTCAGACTCGCCCCCAGATCGCTGATACTCCTCTTCCGAGCTGGTCGCGTCTGACTCTCGGGCGACCATGCGGACGGCCCGGGCCGTCCTGGTAGATGGCGGCCGGCCTCCTTGATCCGCGTTAAATCGGGACTTGAAACGGCCGGTTCCAACTGCCGCCTTGGGGCCTTGCTTCTTCGCCCTTAAATACGTGCGCAACGTCACTTCCAGCTCCGTCGTATTCTTCACCCGCAGTAACGCCAGCTGGTTTGCCAGCTCCCGATCGTCCAACGTGCTGATGAAAAGTTCCACGTGTTCGCGGGCAGATTCCGACCGGCTGGTATCTTCTTTAACGGGAATACCCGCCCTCATGCCAGCGACATTTAAACGATGGAGATACTCCAGGGGGTCTCATCCGGTCGCTTCTTGGAGTGGAAATATTGTCGCGCCGCTGACATTCCAGCTCCGCAGTATTGTCCCTCGAACGCACCGGCCAGTCCCCTCCAATTTCCTCGGGTTTCCCGGCTGAGCTGTTGGATCCAGTGTTTCGCTGGTCCCTTCATCAAATCCCCGAAGATCAGGCATTTCTCATAGTCCGACGTCCGGTCTCTGAGAAATGCCGACTTCGTCTTGCTCAACCATCCTCGGGCCTGGTCCTCGTCCGCGTCGCGTCCGGTGAAGTCTTTCAGCTCAGACGTGGCCGACATTCGCACCCTCGTGATCGCTCCCGAATCCGCGTCAAACGCTTGGGCCGAGGCCATATGGGCTCGGCGGGCCATCCCCAGATCCAAGTCATCCGGATCGTAATGGCACTTGGCCGACCTGACGGATTCCATATCCACGTCGCTGAGAGACAGCTTTCTGTTCGTGGGCCGACGTCCGGCCCGGCGACCTTTCTGGTGGCTCGGTGGGGCGGCATGGGGTCCACTTTGCTTAGACTGCACCGACTCCATTTCTTCATCACTCGACTCCCTCGAATAGTACTGGACTGATTCGGGGGCCTGTGTTCCACGACGAGCAGGCTGGTCCGGTGACTTCGGACTGCCGCGGCTGGCGCTCAGCCGACGTTGCTCTTCCAAGTATCGCTCCATCATCGCCGAAAACATGTTTTGCAGGTGATCCGGCACCTGAGGAGCGACTTGAGGGGCGGCTTGAGGGGCGACTTGAGGGGCGGCTTGAGGGGCAGCCGGGCTGCCAGATTGGCATTCCTTCTTAATTCGCCCATCCGCGTCCTCGTCTTCCTTCTTCGGTTCTGGATCCGCCGTCGCTGTCCGCCAGGCCTGTACGCTGTACTGGCCGGCGTTCTTCCGCTCGGGCGTACCCGGATCCTCACGTCCTCCAAGTCTTATGGCTGTCGCCACACGCGCTGCTCCCCTTGGGCCAAGCGTCATGCGGGTGATACCCACCGATGAATCAGATGAGTCCGCCTCCGAAGGGGCAGACTCGTACTGCGAAGAGCCTGAGTGTATACCGGCCGGTTTGCTTGTCGCCGGCGGCGTGGACGGCGCCACTCCAGTCGTAGCTGTCATCTTTTTCAACGGCGGCGAGCAACCCACTAGCGGTACCAAGTGGTCGTGCAGGGCGCTGGACGCCTCCTTCAACTTGTCCATCTTCAGATCAAACAACTCGTTCGGATCAAACACGCCGGTGTTGATGCCGGCTTGTTTGAGTTGGTCGAATAGTCCTCTAATGAGGAACACGTGGCCGTCTGAGAGAGTTGGGGGAGAGACGGGACCTTTCAATCCGCCTATGATCTTCGGCCGTGTTATTTTTAGTACCCTATCCGTCCGCAAGAATTGCCCCAACTCGTGAAGATGGAAAGCACGCTCCAAGTCGATATCCGTCGATAGGCCGTCCTGCTTCTCTTCTTCCTCTTCGAATCGCGGTTTGCCTTTGTAAGTCGAATAATCCAATTCCTGCCAATCCGGTTTCTTTAGGGGTAGGGGGCCAGATCGCGACTTGGTCCCGATCCGGCCGGCTTCCCACTCCGGTCGTATCCGACTTCAGCTTCTTCTTCCTTAATCTTTTCTTTTATATCCAAAATATACATTCGTTCGTTAGGATCATGGTCGGAACCATGATCCTTCCTCGGACTATGGCGACTTGCACCATAGTCCGATCCGGCTCCATCCGTATAGCGGCCGGCACTGCCGTAAGTAGTACCGTAATCCGCCCCCGGCGGAGCCTCTAGGGGAGTAACTTCTTCTTTAATGTCAACCTCGAACTCCCCCAATCCGAGGCGACCATCGCATCCTTCCATCTTCAGCAGCATTGGGGGCGATATGCCTTCCCCCAATGCACCCGACACAACATCGTCAACAAATTTGACAGGTTTAGGTCTTTCGCCCGCTAGGGACTCGCGGTGATATCCAGGGTCACCAAGAGATCCGGGCACGCGCACCATTGTGGTGTAGTCGCTCTCAGAAAATCCTCCTGAGACGCGAACACCCACGGGGGTCCCAGACGACTGACTACCGAAGGGGGTACTCCGTCCATCCAAGTCATGATCCGATCCGGCTTCAGGCCGGCTGGATCGGTCGCTTCCATCCGCTTGATCGCGACTGCTCGAATGTTGCATGTTGAAAGCTCACCTTGTGTACCCGTCAGTACTGGGTGGTTAACTCTCCTAATGGACCCTAGGGCGAAAAGTGTAAATCCGTCCAATAGGGAGATGAAGTGTAGGACTAGGGTAGCTCCTGGGCGGAAATCGTCACCGGGGAGCTCGTTGGATAATATACTTGAACTTTGTATAGTGCCGGCTGGGCCGAGAATAGTCGATCGGCCAGCTAAACCAATAGGACACTTGAAGTTTGTATAGTACCGGCTGGACCGAGAATAATCAATCGGCCAGCTAAACCAATAACAATGAAGGGCGAATCCAAATGTGTATATGAGGCAGATACGACTCCACACTCTTCCACAGAAGGCCAAATGTCACCACTTCCCAATACTTAATACCGTGTTCAAAACACGGGCGACTTGAGGTGAGTATACGAAGTCGCCGCGACTCCCGGTCAGGGGACTTCCGGTGGGTTAAACTTAACCTTCCCCGGGTAAACCAATAACAGCAAGAGGGGACCTTGTTAGCCCTCTGCCGTGAACCAATAAAAGCGACATGTGTCTAAGAAAGCGAAACGTATACTGATTTATCCTATGTCCAATACTCCCTTTGTGTAACCTACCTCAAATAACACGTCTGACCAGTCATGTACCTTACCCAACGCAACCCGGCTAACTCCGACTCTGTGTACCGGTACGGCCGGTACACCAACCCCAAATGGTACCAACCCGGCCGGTACACTGAACCCATATGGTACCAGTCCGAATGGTACATTGTACCCGGCCGGCTCGGCCGGATAGCCACCCATCCGCGCCTCGCGGCCGCTGACGCTAGCAGTCCCTTGGCAGTCTCTCCTACGATCCCGGTGCATACTCCTTCCACTAGAACAATACTCTTCTCTCAGGCTCCCTTTCACTCCATCCTTACAAACAGTCCGCCATCTTGGCCGTCCGCCATCCGCGCCTCGGCCGTCAAACCTCCATAGTCCTTCCGTCTGCTCAGCCCGCTTATCCGACTATCCTCGCCCCTTGTCAGGTCCGCCGACTTGGTTTCCAGCCTGGCGCCACCTGGCCGCTTGTAGACTTCATCGGCGGCGACTATCCGGCGCCTACACCCTTGGCCCTCATTTCCACCAATCAGGATGCGCCCTTTGGACAGTACCTTACATTATTTTATAAGTCGCTTCACCACA
>MIQA02016950.1:0-10566 GCA_001887855.2 Sclerospora graminicola
ACAAGCATGGTAGCTTTCTGGTTATTGATTTTTCCATCCGCCTTGGCCTGCTTGAACCATTTATCCGGCGAGTGATACTTCCAATAACCTCGCGACTCGCCAGGTAACAAGTTCAATTCCATTCGCACTTCAGACCGGGAATACTCATCCGTCCGTATACTGCTCACCAGGAAGGGGTCAGCGGTACCGGCCGGGGGCCGGGTGACGTAATCGTCAAACTTACATGTATTGTCGGTTATCCTTTGCTTTGCTTCTTGATTATCCTCTTTACCGACATATGCATAGATACTAACACTAGACCGCTCAGCTCGAACCAGATTCCAACCTGGCGAGCGATCTAGTTTAACATCTTTTCCGCTCCCGGCGGCAACATTCCAGAGTGCTTGGTCGGGACGTACCACTTCTTCAACAGGTTGTAGAATTCTTCCATTGGGCACAGTCCCGCCTCATGCACCTCCCCGCAAGCCTTACACGTGAACAGGCAGTGTTCCGCCGGGTGTCCCTTCCTCTCGCACTTCTTGCAGGTCAGCCGCTTCCAACAGCTCCGGTCGTCATGCTTGATGGACCCACAGTGGGTGCACTTGCGCCTAGGGTAATCCTGGTCAGCTCGAGTCAGAAAACTCTTCGACTGACCGGAATCGGCTGGCAGCCTGGACGGCTGACTGGCTTCTGCCGAGAAAAGGTACCGATACTGTTCCTCCTCAGACTCGCCCCCAGATCGCTGATACTCCTCTTCCGAGCTAGTCGCGTCTGACTCTCGGGCGACCATGCCGACGGCTCGGGCCGTCCTGGTAGATGGCGGCCGGCCTCCTTGATCCGCGTTAAATCGGGACTTGAAACGGCCGGTTCCAACTGCCGCCTTGGGGCCTTGCTTCTTCGCCCTTAGGTACGTGCGCAACGTCACTTCCAGCTCCGTCGTATTCTTCACCCCCAGCAACGCCAGCTGGTTTGCCAGCTCCCGATCGTCCAACGTGCTGATGAAAAGTTCCACGTGTTCACGGGCAGCTTCTGACCGGCTGGTGTCTTCTTTAACGGGAATATCCGCTCTCATGCCAGCGACATTTAAACGATGGAGATACTCCAAGGGGGTCTCATCCGGTCGCTTCTTAGAGTGGAAATATTGTCGCGCCGCTGACATTCCAGCTCCGCAGTATTGCTCCTCGAACGCACCGGCCAGTCCCCTCCAATTTCCTCGGGTTTCCCGGCTGAGCTGTTGGATCCAGTGTTTCGCTGGTCCCTTCATCAAATCCCCGAAGATCAGTCATTTCTCATAGTCCGACGTCCGGTCTCTGAGAAATGCCGACTTCGTCTTGCTCAACCATCCTCGGGCCTGGTCCTCGTCCGCGTCGCGTCCGGTGAAATCTTTCAGCTCGGACGTGGCCGACATTCGCACCCTCGTGATCGCTCCCGAATCCGCGTCAAACGCTTGGGCCGAGGCCATATGGGCTCGGCGAGCCATCCCCAGATCCAAGTCATCCGGATCGTAATGGTACTTGGCCGACCTGACGGATTCCATATCCACTCGCTGAGAGACAGCTTCCTGTTCGTTGGCCGACGTCCGGTCCGGCGACCTGTCTGGCGGCTCGGCGGGGCGGCATGCGGTTCACTTTGCTTGGACTGCACCGACTCCATGTCTTCATCACTCGGCTCCCTCGCATAGTACTGGACTGGTCCGGGGGCCTGTGTTCCACGACGAGCAGGCTGGTCCGGTGACTTCGGACTGCCGCGGCTGGCGCTCAGCCGACGTTGCTCTTCCAAGTATCGCTCCATCATCGCCGAGAACATGTTTTGCAGGTGATCCGGCACCTGAGGAGCGACTTGAGGAGCGACTTGAGGGGCGGCTTGAGGGGCGACTTGAGGGGCGGCTTGAGGGGCAGCCGGGCTGCCAGATTGGCATTCCTTCTTAATTCGCCCGTCCGCGTCTTCGTCTTCCTCCTTCGGTTCTGAATCCGCCGTCGCTGTCCGCCAGGCCTGTACGCTGTACTGGCCGGCGTTCTTCCGCTCGGGCGTACCCGGATCCTCACGTCCTCCAAGTCTCATGGCTGTCGCCACACGCGCTGCTCCTCTTGGGCCAAGCGTCATGCGGGTGATACCCACCGATGAATCCGATGAGTCCGCTTCCGAAGGGGCAGACTCGTACTGCGAAGAGCCTGAGTGTATACCGGCCGGTTTGCTTATCGCCGGCGGCGTGGACGGCGCCACTCCAGTCGTAGCTGTCATCTTTTTCGACGGCGGCGAGCAACCCACTAGCGGTACCAAGTGGTCGTGCAGGGCGCTGGACGCCTCCTTCAACTTGTCCATCTTCAGATCAAACAACTCGTTCGGATCAAACACGCCGGTGTTGATGCCGGCTTGTTTGAGTTGGTCGAATAATCCTCTAATGAGGGACACGTGGCCGTCTGAGAGAGTTGGGGGAGAGACGGGACCTTTCAATCCGCCTATGATCTTCGGCCGTGTTATTTTTAGTACCTTATCCGTCCGCAAGAATTGTCCCAACTCGTGAAGATGGAAAGCACGCTCCAAGTCGATATCCGTCGATAGGCCGTCCTGCTTCTCTTCTTCCTCTTCGAATCGCGGTTTGTCTTTGTAGGTCGGATAATCCAATTCCTGTCAATCCGGTTTCTTTAGGGGTAGGGGGGCCAGATCGCGACTTGGTCCCGATCCGGCCGGCTTCCCACTCCGGTCGTATTCGACTTCCGCTTTTTCTTCCTTTATCTTTTCTTTTATATCCAAAATATGCATTCGTTCGTTAGGATCATGGTCGGAACCATGATCCTTCCTCGGACTATGGTGACTTGCGCCATAGTCCGATCCGGCTCCATCCGTGTAGCGGCCGGCACTGCCATAGGTAGTACCGTAATCCGCCCCCGGCGGAGCCTCTAGGGGAGTAACTTCTTCTTTAATGTCAACCTCGAACTCCCCCATTCCGAGGCGACCATCGCATCCTTCCATCTTCAGTAGCATTGGGGGCGATATGCCTTCCCCCAATGCACCCGACACAACATCGTCAACAAATTTGACAGGTTTAGGTCTTTCGCCCGCTAGGGACTCGCGGTGATATTCAGGGTCACCAAGAGATCCGGGCACGCGCACCATTGTGGTGTAGTCGCTCTCAGAAAATCTTCCTGAGACGCGAACACCCACGGGGGGCCCAGACGACTGACTACCGGAGGGGGTACTCCGTCCATCCGAGTCATGATCCGATCCGGCTTCATGCCGGCTGGATCGGTCGCTTCCATCCGCTTGATCGCGACTGCTCGAATGTGGCATGTTAAAAGCTCACCTTGTGTACCCGTCAGTACTGGGTGGTTAGCTCTCTTGATGGACCCTAGGGCGAAAAGTGTAAATCCGTCCAATAGGGAGATGAGGTGTAGGACTTGGGGTAGCTCCTGGGCGGAAATCGTCACCGGGGAGCTCGTTGGGTAATATACTTGAACTTTGTATAGTGCCGGCTGAGCCGAGAATAGTCGACCGGCCAGCTAAACCAATAAGACACTTGAAGTTTGTATAGTACCGGCTGGACCGAGAATAATCAATCGGCCAGCTAAACCAATATTAATGAAGGGCGAATCCAAATGTGTATATGAGGCAGATACAACTCCACACTCTTCCACAGAAGGCCCAAATGTCACCACTTCCCAATACCTAATACCGTGTTCAAAACACGGGCGACTTGAGGTGAGTATACGAAGTCGCCGCGACTCCCGGTCAGGGGACTTCCGGTGGGTTAACTTAACCTTCCCCGGGCAAACAAATAACAGCAAGAGGGGACCTTGTTAGCCCTCTGCCGTGAACCAATGAAAGCGACTTGCGTCTAAGAAAGCGAAACGTATACTGATTTATCCTATGTCCAATACTCCCTTTGTGTAACCTACCTCAACAACACGTCTGACCAGTCATGTACCTTACCCAACGCAATCCGGCTAACTCCGACTCTGTGTACCGGTACGGCCGGTACACCAACCCCGAATGGTACCAACCCGGCCGGTACACCGAACCCATCTGGTACCAGTCCAAATGGTACATTGTACCCGGCCGGCTCAGCCGGATAGCCACCCATCCGCGCCCCTCGGCCGCTGACGCTAGCAGTCCCTTGACAGTCTCTCCTACGATCCCGGTGCATACTCCTTCCGCTAGAACAATACTCTTCTCTCAGGCTCCCTTCATTCCATTCTCACGAACAGTCCGCCATCTTGGCCGCCCGCCATCCGCGCCTCGGCCGTCCAACCTCCATAGTCCTTCCGTCTGCTCAGCCCGCTTATCCGACTATCCTCGCCCCTGGCCAGGCCCGCCGACTTGATTTCTAGCTTGGCGCCACCTGGCCGCTTGAAGAATTCCTCGGTGGCGACCATCCGGCGCCTACACCCTTGGCCCTTATTTCCACCAATCAGGATGCACCCTTTGGAAAGTACCTTACATTATTTTATAAGTCGCTTCACCACAGTTGGCTCAACTGACCTCGAAGAGGTCGGCTGAGTCAACAGATCTTCAGTTATAAAATTTTACAGGCACTTTCACCCAAAACTCACAGACATGGATGACACTGATTTTGTTCACCCATTTCACTTGGAAGGTCGGCGTGTCTTCTCTAACTTGGTTGGCGCTTCGGTTAAGAGCCTCTAACCGAGGTGATTCAAACAGAGGTGAACTTTTCCTTTTTCCCCGACACCAGATTATGACCGGTGATGAGCCGACTATCCAATTAGGTGTCATGGTTTCAGATAATTGTTGAATGATTCGTCAGATTTTTTTGCAGCCGTGCCAATTCAAATAAAGTGTGTGGGAATGAATTTCACTGGATTTGCAAAAAATACACTGTTTCGGAGCAAACACTGTTTTAGCCGAGTTGGGTGTGCTGTCTGGTTTGCCAACCATCTGTTTTTCAAACGCTGTTTTGACCTCCATCCGCTGTTTCCGAGATACGAGGTCGGAGTATTTCGAAACAGTGGATGTATTTTTACGGTACGCTGTAGTCGATAGAGAATAGGAAACTGATGTATTTTGAAGTAAAGAGTTAAAAACATATACTAAATCTTCCTTATTCGTGACATAGTACTTGAATATAATTATTGCTTCTGGAAGGTACCTTCTATCGGCGGCATGATCGTCGGCTTCGACACGAGTACCGCGCCGACCACGGTGTCATCGTCGTCTTGTTTTTTCGAAGCCCATTCGTTTATGATTAGTTTTGAAATAGTGCATTTTTTGCGCTGACAGCTGCGTTTGGTCGTCTTAGGATTGTGATCTACCGGTATGTACCGGTACATGACTTATAAAATATTAATACAGTAGAACCCTTTTCTAATATTGCGTAAGTGGTGCGCAAGACGCAATGTTATATCTGATAGAATGCACTTAAACTATAGGGAAGGCACCAGAGGTAGATAGATAACAAATATTTATAATAAATTAAAAATGCAACGGGCTGCTCAATGGCTTGGCTCACCATTACTGACTTCAGCTGTACCCATCTTGTATTGTCGTTAGCGTGAAACTGCCAAATAAAAAATGGATAGGTTACCAGACAGCCACGACAATTTTAAGGGCACATTTATAATCAATAGACTCACCCACAAATTACAGTAGAATCCATATTAGTTACGAAAAACCAACAAAATACACAGCCAGATGTTTTATAGGAAAGAACCTGTTCCTTGGTAGTGAAACTTCTTGTTGTTTTTGCTTATGACCGTCGATACGCATTTTGACTTTAGAGGATCACCTTCCTTTACTTTTGAGTCATCCATAGGCAAGATTTATGCTTTAAAAAATAAGTACTTGTAAATGACTTGGCCTTTTTTCATTTGTTACGTCGATATATACTGGTTTTCGCTATGCTAGGTTGAAGCACGCCCGTTCAGCGTTATGAGGTGCGTCACATTGCATATGCTTCTAATAAATAGCAGAAGCGGTTCTGTGGTGTAGTCGCTCTCAGAAAATCTTCCTGAGACGCGAACACCCACGGGGGTCCCAGACGACTGACTACCGGAGGGGGTACTCCGTCCATCCGAGTCATGATCCGATCCGGCTTGAGGCCGGCTGGATCGGTCGCTTCCATCCGCTTGATCGCGACTGCTCGAATGTTGCATGTTAAAAGCTCACCTTGTGTACCCGTCAGTACTGGGTGGTTAGCTCTCTTGATGGACCCTAGGGCGAAAAGTGTAAATCCGTCCAATAGGGAGATGAAGTGTAGGACTAGGGTAGCTCCTGGCCGGAAATCGTCACCGGGGAGCTCGTTGGGTAATATACTTGAACTTTGTATAGTGCCGGCTGGGCCGAGAATAGTCGATCGGCCAGCTAAACCAATAGGACACTTGAAGCTTGTATAGTACCGGCTGGACCGAGAATAATCGATCGGCCAGCTAAACCAATAACAATGAAGGGCGAATCCAAATGTGTATCCACAGAAGGCCAAATGTCACCACTTCCCAATACTTAATACCGTGTTCAAAACACGGGCGACTTGAGGTGAGTATACGAAGTCGCCGCGACTCCCGGTCAGGGACTTCCGGTGGGTTAACTTAACCTTCCCCGGGCAAACCAATAACACCAAGAGGGGACCTTGTTAGCCCTCTGCCGTGAACCAATAAAGCGACTTGCGTCTAAGAAAGCGAAACGTATACTGATTTATCCTATGTCCAATACTCCCTTTGTGTAACCTACCTCAAATAACACGCCTGACCAGTCATGTACCTTACCCACGCAACCCGGCTAACTCCGACTCTGTGTACCGGTACGGCCGGTACACCAACCCCAAATGGTACCAACCCGGCCGGTACACTGAACCCATATGGTACCAGTCCGAATGGTACATGGTACCCGACCGGCTCGGCCGGATAGCCACCCATCCGCGCCCCTCGGCCGCCGACGCTAGCAGTCCCTTGGCAGCCCTTCATACGATCCCGGTGCATACTCTTTCCACTAGAACAACCCTCCTCTTCCGGGCTCCTTCCACCCCATCCTTACGAACAGTCCGCCATCTTGGCCGTCCGCCATCCGCGCCTCGGCCGTCCAACCTCCATAGTCCTTCCGTCTGCTCAGCTCGCTCATCCGACTATCCTCACCCCTTGTCAGGTCTGCCGACTTGGTTTCCAGCCAGGCGCCACCTGGCCGCTGGTAGACCTCATCGGCGGCGACCATCCGGCGCCTACACCCTTGGCCCTCATTTCCACCAATCAGGATGCGCCCTTTGGAAAGTGCCTTACATTATTTTATAAGTCACTTCACCACAGCCGCCCCTGAGTCGCGACACGGCCGCACAACGGTCGGGGCACGATCTCACTCGAACTTACTTGACCCGATACCGCTCATCCATGCCTCGCTTTGGTACGTCATCCCACCACTTTACAACATCTCCATGGACTCCGTCGGTCTCCACATTGGCTAGCCTGCATGTCCACCAATACTGACATTGTCTTGATTAATCACCAGTCTTGCAAATCGACAAAGCCAACGTCTGCCGTCTTGTTCTCGTGGACGATGACTCGCCTGCCAGCGGAGTGGAGGTCGCACAACCGCCGAAATCATCTCGCACTCCCGATCTGGTGCTGTCGTCCGCTGACGCCGAGGCCGCGCTCCGCGTTCACGGCCAAGCCTGCGGCGAACGGGACAACCTGAAGGCCGTCGTCTCTTCCCTTCGGGAGGAGCTTCGATCCTGTCAGGACAACTATGAGTCTCTGTTTCGGAGCTTCAACACTTCTTCCGCGATGTTGGATCGCCTGAACCTCCGGGTCGCCGAACTGAAACTTGGTCGTAAAGCAGCGGAGGATGAGGTGACCCGCCTCAGGGCCATTGTAGGTCAACTCACGGACGCTCTACAACGAGCGGCCGCGCCATCCGCCCCGATCTCCGAGAAAGCGGGGATGGAAAAGAGGCTAGACATGTTGACCGCCCAGGTGGATGACTTGGAGCAGATCCAGGCCGACTTGGTTCGGCAACTTGCCGCTGCCAACCGCCGGGCTGACGAAGCCGCCGCTCGGGGCCCATCTCCGGAAGTAATCGATCTCCGGAAACAAGTGGCCGATCTCAAGAGCCAAGTCACCATCCTGACAGGAGAGCGTAACCGCCTCCGCATGTTGGAAGACGTCGTTGAACCTCTCCGGTCTGCTAATCAGGAACTGGTCCAACGATCTAAGCTTCAGCGTGAGTGCCTCGTCTCTTCTTACGCGATGGCCCAGTTGCTTACAGTTTTCATCTTCTTGTCACTCCGCAGTTCAACAGTTAGAAGAGCTGAAAGAGCAATCTGCCAAAATTCCGGACATGTCTCGGGAGCTTACGCATCTTCGTACCCGGTTCTGCCAGGTGTCCCAAGACCTGGATAATGCGCGGGACAGCCGCGACCACCTGCGCGACTCCCACGCCCAGGCCCTTCGCCAAATCACGGATCTGGAGCGGCAGTTACAAGAAGCCACTTCTCGGCAACAGGAGCTGCGTTCTGAGCTGTACCGGGCCCGCCAGGAGAATTCCGACGCCCATACCATACTGGCTCGGACGGACCGTGTTTGTCATGCCATGCTGGATAAAGAGGATCGTTTTAGGTCCTTGTTGTGTGGACTCCAAAACCAGCTCGAGGCGACTCAGAGCCAGGCCGCTCCCCTTTTTCGAGCTCCTCCCGAAGTACGGGAATCCGTCTTGTCTGTCTTGGGAATGGTGGGTCAGTGGAAAACCTCTCCGCCGAACCCAACCCCATTGCCTGCCGCAGCAGGGTCGGAACCTAAGGAACCTCCCGCCGTCTCCGACTCGCCCCTCGCCAGTCCCAACTCTTCGTCCGCCCCGGCAGGATCGCAGGGGCAAAACGTCCGGCCGGCTCCAGCCCCCTTTTGGCTGATGCCAGTCCGCCTAAGAAGAGGAAGCAGAGCGAATCCCCACCCTCGCGCCAATGTTCTCCAGACAAGTCGGACGGCGGGGAAGAGCCCGGGTCGGAGAGCGAGGACAGCCTGTTCGCGGAGCGGTCCCCTCTTCCATCCCCTCAATACACTCCCGGTAGAACCGGTCTCACTCCTAGTTCCAACTCTGAAGAGGACTCGGAGTCAGAAGCGGCCGCGCCCTCTTCTGAGTCGGCGGTCGCGCCCTCTTCTGAGTCAGCGGTCGCGCCCTCTTCTGAGTCAGCGGCCGCGCCCTCTTCTGAGTCAGTGGCCGCGCCCTCTTCTGAGTCGGCGGTCGCGCCCCCTTCTGAGTCAGCGGCCGCGCCCTCTTCTGAGCCGGCGGTCGCGCCCCCTCCTTCTTCTTCGGACTCGGGACCATCCTCTCCTTCGGTTATCTATGACGATGACGAAGAAGACGAGGATTACGAGAATCAGCAAGTCAACGTGGCATTACTCCGTTCTCGCTCGGATACCCGTCGCCGCCCTTCCCGCTCCGGTAAGCGGACGACGAGTCCAGTGGGATCCGATCAAATCATAGATCTGCAGACTCCGCCGCCGGCAGGATTTGGTTCCGGGGAGCATGACCCGTCTGACCCATCCTTGCCTCCCAGCATTGCCGACGCCCCGGCCGCTCCGGTCGCGCGTAACTCGAGTTCCGACAAAGTGGCTGAGGAGAAAGTGGAGGACAACGACGATGACATTCCGGATCAGTGGTTGACCTCTCCCGACCTGGGTGACTCAGAGGAACCTCTTCCCCAGTCTTCGGCCAGACAACGACGCTCCACCTCGGCCGGGTCGCGTACCACACGCCGACCTCAGCGACCGGCCGCCAAGTCTAGAGCCCGGAGGAGTACTCTTACTCTTGCGCCCTCTTTTCCCAAAATTCCGCTTCTATGGTTATCGGAAGGGCGTTTCCCCAGTGGGGCGGATCGGTCTGCCATATTGCCTTGGGCAGTCGAGCAACTGGGCAATACCAGCCTGGCTGATATCGCCAGTTCCCAACTTGCTCAATCTCTGTCCCGTCCGCATCTCTGGTTATTCCCACGATTTTATAAGGCACCGTCAGAGGCTTGGGACCCTAACCTGATGAAGTCGGGCGCCATTGACACACTCATGGAGACCGAGCCCTGGAAAATCTTGCACACCGAGATGCCGGATATGGGGCTTCCATCCTATCCATGGTTCATGGACTTCAAAGCGAGACTTCATGATTTCACCATGACTCACGCTTGGGCCATCTGGGAATCTACCCACTTCCTGTACATCTCAGCCGAGGACAAGCGAGCGGACGAGTCACTCCGCAGGTACTCCCTTGCCCGCAAGAATCGTCGGGGGCGAGCTTCCGAAGCGTGGGTCCGTCTGTGCACGTTCATCATGGCGGGGATCCGGGATGGTGAATGTGACTTGGACCTGTTTCTCCTCCCGTTCATGCTCCATCTGCCAAACCGCCGGAGTGGATGTGCAGCAGAAGGAGGGACTTGGTATCCCGGCCTAGATGCGTTGGATCAGACCACCTCTCTTTCTCAATCTTTGGCGGCCATCGACCGGCAAGATCCTTGGCGCAATCAATACCGCGCACAGCCCTCCGACCACCCTGGGCTTCGCGTGACTCGGCTCCGAGGCAAGTATAATCGTCGACGGGGATAAGTAGTCGGGCTTGCTTTAATTCTTCTATTCCTCTCAGTTTTCCTTCTTTAATATA
>MIQA02016953.1:0-10651 GCA_001887855.2 Sclerospora graminicola
ACGGTATTAAGTATTGGGAAGTGGTGACATTTTGGCCTTCTGTGAAAGAGTGTGGAGTTAAATCTACCTTACATACACATTTGGATTCGCCCTTCACTGTTATTGGTTTAGCTGGCCGATTGATTATTCTCGGTCCAGCCGGCACTATACAAACTTCAAGTGTCTTATTGGTTTAGCTGGCCGATCGACTATTCTCGGCCCAGTCGGCACTATACAAAGTTCAAGTGTATTGCCAGACGAGCTCCCCGGTGCCGATTTTCGCCCAGGAGCTACCCCTAGTCCTACACCTCATCTCCCTATTGGACGGATTTACACTTTTCGCCCTAGGGTCCACCAGGAGAGCAAACCACCCAGTACTGACGGGTACACAAGGTGAGCTTTCAAAATGCAACATCCGAGCAGTCACGATCATGCGGATGGAAGTGACCAATCTAGCCGGCCGGATGCCGGATCGGATCATGACTCGGATGGACGGAGTACCCCCTCCGATAGTCAGTCGTCTGGGACCCCCGTGGGTGTTCGCGTCTCAGGAAGATTTTCTGAAAGCGACTACACCACAATGGTGCGCGTGCCCGGATCTCTTGGTGACCCTGGATATCACCGCGAGTCCCTAGCGGGCGAAAGACCCAAACCTGTCAAATTTGTTGACGATGTTGTGTCGGGTGCATTGGGGGAAGGCATATCGCCCCCAATGCTGCTGAAGATGGAAGGATGCGATGGTCGCCTCGGATTGGGGGAGTTCGAGGTTGACATTAAAGAAGAAGTTACTCCCCTAGAGGCTCCGCCGGAGGCGGATTACGGTACTACTTACTGTAGTGCCGGCCGCTACACGGATGGAGCCGGATCGGACTATGGTGCAAGTCGCCATAGTCCGAGGAAGGATCATGGTTCCGACCATGATCCTAACGAACAAATGCATATTATGGATATAAAAGAAAAAATCAAGGAAGAAAAAGCGGAAGTCGGATACGACCGGAGTGGGAAGCCGGCCGGATCGGGACCAAGTCGCGATCTGGCCCCCCTACCCCTAAAGAAACCGGATTGGCAGGAATTGGATTATCCGACCCACAAAGATAAACCGCGTTTCGAAGAGGAAGAAGAGAAGCAGGACGGCCTATCGACGGATATAGACTTGGAGCGTGCTTTCCATCTTCACGAGTTGGGGCAGTTCTTGCGGACGGATAAGGTGCTGAAAATAACACGGCCGAAGATCATAGGCGGATTGAAAGGTCCCGTCTCTCCCCCAACTCTCTCAGACGGCCACGTGTCCCTTATTAGAGGACTATTCGATCAACTCAAACAAGCCGGCATTAACACCGGCGTGTTTGATCCGAACGAGTTGTTTGATCTGAAGATGGACAAGTTGAAGGAGGCGTCCAGCGCCCTGCACGACCACTTGGTACCGCTAGTGGGTTGCTCGCCGCCGTCGAAAAAGATGACAGCGACGACTGGAGTGGCGCCGTCCACGCCGCCGGCAACAAGCAAACCAGCCGGGATACACTCAGGCTCTTCGCAGTACGAGTCTGCCCCTTCGGAAGCGGACTCATCTGATTCATCGGTGGGTATCACCCGCATGACGCTTGGCCCAAGGGGAGCAGCGCGTGTGGCGACGGCCATGGGGCTTGGAGGACGTGAGGATCCGGGTACGCCCGAGCGGAAGAACGCCGGCCAGTACAGCGTACAGGCCTGGCGGACGGCGACGGCGGATCCAGAACCGAAGGAGGAAGACGAAGACGCGGATGGGCAGATCAAGAAGGAATGTCAATCTGGCAGCCCGGCCGCCCCTCAAGCCGCCCCTCAAGTCGCCCCCCAAGTCGCCCCTCAGGTGCCGGATCACCTGCAAAACATGTTCTCGGCGATGATGGAGCGATACTTGGAAGAGCAGCGTCGGCTGAGCGCCAGCCGCGGCTGTCCGAAGTCACCGGACCAGCCGGCTCGTCGTGGAACTCAGGCGTCCGAGCCAGTCCAGTACTATGCGAGGGAGCCGAGTGACGAAGACATGGAGTCGGTGCAGTCCAAGCAGAGTGAACCCCATGCCGCCCCGCCGAGCCGCCAGACAGGTCGCCGGACCGGACGTCGGCCAACGAACAGGAAGCTGTCTCTCAGCGACGTGGATATGGAATCCGTCAAGTCGGCCAAGTACCATTACGATCCGGATGACTTGGATCTGGGGATGGCCCGCCGAGCCCATATGGCCTCGGCCCAAGCGTTTGATGCAGATTCAGGAGCGATCACGAGGGTGCGAATGTCGGCCATGTCCGAGCTGAAAGACTTCACCGGACGCGACACGGACGAGGACCAAGCCCGAGGATGGCTGAGCAAAACGAAGTCGGCATTTCTCAGAGACCGGACGTCGGACTACGAGAAATGCCTGATCTTTGGGGATTTGATGAAAGGTCCAGCGAAAAACTGGATCCAACAGCTCAGCCGGGAAATCCGAGGAAACTGGAGGGGATTGGCCGGTGCGTTCGAGGAACAATACTGTGGATCTGGAACATCGGCGGCGCGGCAATATTTCCACACCAAGAAGCGGGCGGATGAGACCCCCCTGGAGTATCTCCATCGCTTAAATGTCGCTGGCATGAGGGCGGATATCCCCGTTAAAGAAGATGCCAGCCGGTCGGAAGCCGCCCGTGAACATGTGGAACATTTCATCAGCACGTTGGACGATCGGGAGCTGGCAGACCAGCTGGCGTTACTGCGATTGAAGAACACCACGGAGTTGGAATTGACGTTGCGCACCTACCTAAGAGCGAAGAAGCGAGGCCCCAAGGCGGCAGTTGGAACCGGCCGTTTCAAGTCCCGATTTAACGCGGATCAAGGAGGCCGGCCGCCATCTACCAGGACGGCCCGAGCCGTCCGCATGGTCGCCCGAGAGTCAGACGCGACCAGCTCGGAAGAGGAGTATCAGCGATCTGGGGGCGAGTCTGAGGAGGAACAGTATCGGTACCTTTTCTCGGCAGAAGCCAGTCAGCCGTCCAGGCTGCCAGCCGGGTCCGGTCAGTCGAAGAGTTTTCCGGCTCGAGCTGACCAGGATTACCCCAGGCGCAAGTGCACCCACTGTGGGTCCATCAAGCGGAGCTGTTGGAAGCGGCTGACGTGCAAGAAGTGCGAGAGGAAGGGACACCCGGCGGAACACTGCCTGTTCACGTGTAAGACTTGCGGGGAGGTGCATGAGGCGGGACTGTGCCCAATTGAAGAATTCTACAACCAGATGAAGAAGTGGTACGTCCCGACCAAGCATGCTGGAATGCTGCCGCCCGGAGTGGAAAAGATGTTAAGCTAGATCGCTCGCCAGGTTGGAATCTGGTTCGAGCCGAGCGGTCTAGTGTTAGTATCTATGCATATGTCGGTAAGGAGGATAATCAAGAAGCAAAGCAAAGGATAACCGACAATACATGTAAGTTTGACGATTACGTCACCCGGTCCCCGGCCGGTACGGCTGACCCCTTCCTGGTGAGCAGTATACGGACGGATGAGTATTCCCGGTCTGAAGTGCGAATGGAATTAAACCTGTTACCTGGCGAGTCGCGAGGTTATTGGAAGTATCACTCGCCGGATAAATGGTTCAAGCAGGCCAAGGCGGATGGAAAAATCAATAACCAGAAAGCTACCATGCTGTTCGATCTGGCGCGAAGTGTCTATCGTAGACACCACCTTTGCTCGTAAGGTGGGGTGTGAGATAGACGAGACGAAGCGGCAGGAATGTATCGGCATTGGAGAAAGCTCATACATGACCCAAGGAAGGACAAGAGTCAAGATTACGTTAGCTGGGTCTTTGGTATATTACTTTACCGCCTGGGTAGGCAAGCTGGCCGGGCAGGATGCAATTTTGGGCATGGACTTTATGGTCCCGGCCGGCATACGGCTGGACTTATCGCATGGAACATTGACGTTGCCGGACGAGGTACAGATCCAGCTGGCCGGCCGGCGGCCCTTATATGGCGCCCACGTCCAGTTCCTCAAGCTAGGTCAGTTTGTAACGGTGCCAGTGGGAAAAGCGGTGGAAGTAATGTTACGACCACACGACCGGCGGAGTAAGTTATGGCTGACAAGGGGCGAGTGCTGGGTACCATCGTTTGTTAAAGGGGGTGGTCATCTCAACTCTATAAGCGTGACCAACATCTCTGAAAAACCCCTCACCTTGCATGAAGATGTGATTATTGGAATGTGGCTGGCCGAGGATAAAGTGCCCCGCCGGCCGGGCTATGTCACTATTGGTTCAAGACGCTATATTGAGTGGCAAAACCTGGCTTTTCAGGCAACCACCGATCTGGTCAGCGAAGAGGAAGAATTAGAAGAGGACCAGACTCCGATGGTGGATAAACCCGAGTACCGGACCCCTTCTAAAATATTGACGCGGAGCCGGCCGTCGCCGGATCCGGCTGAATGTATTGGCCGAAGCTACGCCCCGATCGCGGAACTGGTTTTGCCCACTCAGAGGGAGACGGACGAACGACAGGGTCGGGAGAAAGGACCAAGTAGAGTTGCATATGCGGTCAACCCCGATGACAGTTGGTTTGACGACCGAAGTGAAGGCGGATCTGCCCAGCCGGCCGAGCAGAATTCGGAAATAGCCGAAGGCGGATCGGCCCAGCCGGCCGACCAAGATCCCGAAGCAGCCGAAGCCGATCAAGTCTGCATTCATGAAGGGGGCGAGCTATACGTTGAAGGCATGGAAGATCAGATGGCGGTGCTACCTGAGGTGACTCCCTGCCCCCCAGCGGTCACTATCGACGATCTACAAGTGGGAGACCCGGATGTGAACACCCCGGAAGAGATCGGCAGATTGAAGGATATTATATGGAAAAGACGACATCTGCTGATCGGCCCAGGGAACGCACTTCCTCCGGCCGCCCATGGGGCGGTATGTGATATTGATGTGGGAGGCGCCAAGCCGGTCGCACAGAGATGCCGAAGAGTCACCCCCCAGTTTCGGGAAAAGCTGTCAGAGCTTATCAAGGGTTTGCTGGCCACCAAGATAGTTCAGCCGTCCACCTCGCCATGGGCTTCGCCCATTGTAATTATTATTAAGAAGAATGGGGTGGATATAAGGTTGTGCATCGATTACCGGCTGGTGAACCGGCTGACTAAGCTGATGGTTTATCCGATGCCGCTGATAAACGACCTGCTGGAGGACTTGGATAAAGTTTTGTGGTATTGCTCATTGGACATGGCCAGTGGATTCTGGGTGGTCTCTATGACCGATCGTGCACGGGAGATCTCTGCGTTCGTGACGCCTTTCGGGTTGTTCGAGTGGAACCGGATGCCGTTCGGTCTGAAGAATGCTCCGCAGATTTATCAACGGCTGATAGATAACGCGCTGTACGGACACTTCAAGATCAAGGCGGATCAAGATCCGGCTCTGGTCGGGGATGTGTTCGCCGAAGGTGACCCGGACCCCGACCCAAAACCTTCAGTTTTGGGGCGGCGGTCTTACATTGATGACATTCTCGTTACGGCAACTACCTGGAATTTACTGTGTGACAAAGTGGAGAAGTTGATGATTACGTGTGAAAAGTGGAATCTTTCGATTAGTGTGGTTAAGAGTTTCTGGGGAAAGACTAAGGTGACCTATTTGGGTCATCAAGTTTCGATTGCCGGATTGGAGGCTAATCCGAAGGATTTGGAGTCCTTGAGTAATCTGCCTTTCCCGCGATCCCTAAAGGCTATGCAATCCTTTTTGGGCAGCCTGAATTATTACAGTCGGTTCATCGAGGATTTTGCAGTCTATGCGGCGGTCTTGTATGAGTTGCGGGAGGTGGATTACCATAAGCTGAGAGAGCAGGATAGGCAAGCGGAGACGCAAGCCGGGCCGCCAATATCAACCAATGAGAAGCGCCCTTTTAGTATTCAGCAATGGGAGGCGCCCTTTTCAGTTATTTCAGCCAATGAGAAGGCGCCCTTTTCAGTTATTTCAGCCAATGAGAAGGCGCCCTTTTCCGCCCAGACAAGCGGCCGGCCGCCGGACCCCGGCGCGGCCGGCCCGGACGACCACATGACCCGGGCGATGGTGGCCTTTGGTATGTTAAAGGCGAAGATGGCGACCACACCGGTCCTGAAACATTTCGATGTTAATAAGACTCCGGTGGTCATCATCTACGCTAACAAGTGGGCCATCTCGGCCGCTCTCGTGCAAGATCATGACGGAGTGTACTGTCCCGTGACCTTCACCAGCCGGACCTTGAAAGTTAATGAAGTCAATTACGGATTGGTGGATAAAGAAGTTTTAGCTTTATTGCGGATCTTGGATGTGTGTTATACTATGTTGGTGTCTCGGCCTATCAAGGTACTATCTAGACGGTCGACCCTATCGTGGCTCCTGACGGCGAATGGAATTGACGGCCGGCTGGGGAGATGGGCGGCTCTGCTGTCTCAGTGGTCCCTCGAAGTGATTAAGTGTACTAAAGGGGAAGAGGAAATACTGGGCACACTGGCTGCCAGCATTACCCCCAGGGCAGAAGTGGAGGAAGCACTGATAGCGATCGCGCCTCGGAAGCAGCCTCGACAAACTATCGTATTACCGCCGCCAACAGTGGGACCCACGGAGGAACTAATGGTTTTGAGTTTTGACGGGTCGGCGAGCGTAAAGAAGGGGGTCGGGGCCTATAGTGCCATTGTGTGGAAGCTGCCCGAATGGAAAGTGGTCGCGGCCGCCTCGGATTTCACGCCTGGCATCACGGTGAACGAAGCGGAGTATAGAGGACTGTTGCTTTGCCTAGATCTGTTGGCTGGCCGGACACAGGGGCGGATCATCATATGTGGTGATTCCAACCTGGTGATCCGGCAAATCACAGGAGAGATAGATTGCAAGGCGCCTCGGCTGAGATTGTTAAATGATCGGGTTATGTCCGCCTTGCGGAGATGGCCTCAGCACGAATTGCTGCACGTCAAACGAGATTGGAATAAGAGCGCGGATCACTTGGCTACGCTGGTCATGCGCGACAACGTAAGGGTAACGGTTTCCGATCCAGCTCTGTTATCAGATCTGACGGAGATCAACCGGCTGTCCGAGATTATCCATCCGGCCAACACGGAGGAGATAATCCGGGTGAGCGCTGTTACCCGATCGCAGAAGCGCCGATCTTCAGCCGCTGGCTCACTATCCCAAGAAACAATGAACGAAGGGATAGTTCAACAGTTGCGAGCAGAGCGGATTCTCCAAGCGCAGGACGGGGAAGAGTGGATAGTAGATCTCAAGGCATACCTTAACGGAGACGTAAATAAACTGACAGCCGAACAAGCTAAAGAATGCTTCAAGCTGGCCCCGGATTATGAAGTGGACGAAAACGGGCTACTGTTTTTCTACCGAGACGCCGACCAGCCGGAGATCGAGAGAGATAGATCCGCTCGGCTAGTCGTACCCACTACTCTGCAGCCGGATATCCTCCATCATTATCATGTGAGCTTGGAAGGGGGACATCAGGGCATCGGCCGGACATATCACAAGATTAAGGCACATTTCCACTGGCGGGGGCTTTACCGTAGCGTTCAGGCCTATGTGGGGAGTTGTCCGGATTGCGAAACCGGGAAAGGCCGGCCGACCATTAGAGGGCGGTCGCCTGGGAATATACAGGCCACCTATCCTTTTCAAGTCATTGCGATGGACCATATCCCGTCCTTACCCAAATCTCGAAATGGGTATACAGAGCTGCTGATCTGGACGGATTTGTTTACCGGACTGGTTATAGCAAAGGCCAGCTCCACCCGTACCGCCCAACAGGTTGCGCAAAGCTACGAGGAATGTGTGTTCAGGCGTTTCGGGGCGAGCGAGGTCATCCGGCACGATAGGGAGCCCGGATTTATGGCAGACGTATTCCGAGCTTTCAACAAGATCTTAGGACAGAAACAGAGCGCAACTATGGCTTACCGCCCGCAGGCGAATGGAAAGGCCGAAAGGATGGTTCAGACTCTAACCAGAGCCCTCAAGATGTATGTGGTAGAGGCGGATCAGTGCGACTGGGACGAATATGCCGAGAGACTGGTTTTCGCTCTCAATTCGTCGTACGATCGGGTAAGGGGCGACACCCCTTTTTATTTGGCTTACGGATGGGATCCCCGATCCACTTTAGAAGCCGCCATACCAATAGGGTGCACCAGAAGCCGGGACAGAGACGCCCGTCGCTGGAGGATGGAAGTGCAACGCCACTATTCACTGGCGAGGGAACAAGTGAACGAACGCCTCCGACAAGCAATCAAGGACCGCGCCGATCAAAACAACGACCGCACCAGGGAACACGGCATCGAGCCCGGCTCCCGGGTGTGGCTGTATCTGGATCGGGTCAAGGAGGGCTATGCACGGAAGTTGGCGCATATGTGGCATGGCCCCTTCCGAGTAGCAGAACTGGTCGGGGATCATGCAGTTAAGCTTGTCACGGCCGGCACGGAATATAGCGTTTTCCCAATAGTACATGTTTCCAAGTTGAAGTTGGTTAAGCATTTCCCGGACCACCCGAATACACGCCTTACGGGGGAAAACGACCGGCTGGATTTCGATGAAGCTTTACTGCCGGAGGACAGTTGGGACAAGCCGTTAGACCCGGATGAGTACGAAGTAGAAGGAATTTTGGACGTTCGGAACGGACGGAAAACCCGGTTTGGGCGGATCCACAGAGAGTTTCTCGTGCAGTGGAAAAATTGCGAGGAGCGGTCGTGGGTGGACGAACTGGATTTAAATTGTGGAGCTTTAATGAGAGAGTTCGATCGCCGGCGGGCGAGCCGAAACCGCTTCGGGGTCATGCAGACCCACGAAGAAGGTGAGGCAGAGAATTAGTCCGTCCGGCTCCAGGGCAGCAGGCACGGCCGGATCAATAGACACCATTCAGACAAGCAACCGGCGGATGGGAACTAGTCTGGTCAGATATGGGCCGACCGGTTTTTCGGAGTTATCTTCGAATCAGTATGGTGCCGGATGGGAGATGTTGGGTGAGAAAGATGAACAAGTGGTTACTACGTGGAAAATGGAAAGAAAATGTATTATCGAGGGCGATAGCCATTAATGAATGGAGAAGATAAGAGTATGCAAGGCTAGCCTCATGGGTCCTCCCTGGCGAAGCTCAGCAGAACTTGTTCCGGAGTCGGGGCACGCGGAGGCCAGGGTGACGATCGGGGTCTTGCCGGAACTGGTTGCGCCACGGATCTTGTTGATCGAGCGCATCGAGCGAAGCTTGGAGGGTGGTAACCTGACGCCGACCCAATCCTGGATACCAAGTCCCGCCTTCGGCCGAGTTCCCGCTTTTCTCCACCCGGCGGTTGGCCAGATGTAGCATGATAGGGTGGAGAAAAATATCCAAGTCGCAGTGGCCGTGCTGGATTCCGTCAACCACGAAGTTGCATAGCTTAGTCCAGCTCTCAGTCGCGCGGTTTCGACGGTTCTTGCGGTCGGCCCGGTATTTAGCTAGCCCGGGGGACTCGCGCCCGGCGGCAAGGGAAATGAAGAGGTGATCGGTTGACTCCCAGATGGCTTGCCCATGCAGAGAGAGGTACCCCTCGCAGACTTCCCGAAAGTCCGCGAACCAGCCGACATGGGGCAGACCGATGTCCTGCATCTTTGTCGCCAGTACGGCCCAGGGTTTCCGGGACAAGATTGCAGTCAGCGGCCCGATCGCCACTAGCTTGGCATCCCAGTCCTCGGCCTTAGGTATGGCGGGGGCCGGCGGGAATATCCATAACGGCGGGCGAGTCAACGCCCGGGTGACAAGGGCACCAGTGAGGTCTTGGATACACAAGCCTTCCAACTGCGCCTTTGACCAGGGAATAGCCGCAGCCAGTTCGAGGGCCGTCATAACCTTCCGGCGGGGAATCCACAACGGAGGGGACTCCTCTGAGGATTCTTTGGACTCGTTCTCGTCGAATGCGAAGGGGCCCGGGGAAGGTAACTCCTCGAGGCCCTCAGTGGCGACCTCATCATAGTCCATCTCCGGTAGGTCGGGCGCTCCTTCTCCATCGGGAGAGGCAGTGGACGGGCCTTGGGGATCATGAGGGGAGACACTAAGGAGAGCCGGGGCAGCCGAAGCTTTCGACGAAGATCTGGCAGTGCGAGGACGATGGGAGGACTTCCCAGAAGCCGGCGAGGCCGAGATCGAAGTGGGGCTAGGACCCGGTCCGCTGTCTCCATGACCTAGGGCCGCGCTCACCGGCGCGGCGGACCGTTTAGGCCGTTTGGCTGCCACGGGGCAAGGGAGCGACGCAACCCGACTGGACCGACGTTTTCCTTTGGGCGCAGACGAATCTTCAGTGGACAAGAGAGAAGCCGCCTGCTCGCCGGCTGGCGCTGGCGGCGGGTTAGGGTCTTGAGAAGTATTTCAAATCCGTAGACGAGAAGCATTTCCCGTATCACCAGTCATCGATCCGGGGGCGGACGCTCCCGCGCTGGATGTCCGGACGGCCGTGGCGGAATCAGCGGCTGACGAGAGAAGTGGCGTGGCGGAAGCTGCTGGATCAGGGTCTCGCGGACAAGCTAAGTCAAGGAGGTGCCTAATAGCCTCCCGGATGGGGGCAGGGCCCTTCATTAGACGCCTCACCCGGGCACCCGAAGCGGCTAGCCGAGCTCGATTTTCCTTGAGAGAGGACAGGCAGTCCGCGCGCTCCTCCGCAAGCTGGGTAAACGCCTCCTGGGCTTCACTCACACCCGATTGGGTTTCAGTGTACG
>MIQA02016954.1:0-11367 GCA_001887855.2 Sclerospora graminicola
TCCTCTGAGGATTCTTTGGACTCGTTCTCGTCGAATACGAAGGGGTCCGGGGAAGGTAACTCCTCGAGGCCCTCAGCGGCGACCTCATCATAGTTCATCTCCGGTAGGTCGGGCGCTCCCTCTCCATCGGGAGAGGCGGTGGACGGGCCTTGGGGATCATGAGGGGAGACACTAAGGAGAGCCGGGGCAGACGAAGCTTTCGACGAAGATCTGGTAGTGCGAGGACGGCGGGAGGACTTCCCAGAAGCCGGCGGGGCCGAGATCGAAGCGGGACTAGGACCTGGCCCGCTGTCTCCATGACCTAGAGCCGCGCTCACCGGCGCGGCGGACCGTTTAGGCCGTTTGGCCGCCACGGGGCCGCGGAGCGACGCAACCCGGCTGGACCGACGTTTTCCCTTATGCGGAGGCGAATCTTCAGTGGACGAGAAGCCGCCTGCTCGCCGGCTGGCACTGGCGGCGGGTTAGGGTCTTGAGAAGTATCCCGAATCCGTAGACGGGAAGCCTTTCCCGTGCCACCGGTCATCGATCCGGGGGCGGACGCCTCCGGGCTGGATGTCCGGACGGCCGTGGCGGAACCAGCGGCTGACGAGATAAGTGGCGTGGCGGAAACGGCTGGATCAGGGTCTCGCGGACAAGCTAAGTCAAGGAGGTGCCTAATAGCCTCCCGGATGGGGGCAGGGCCCTTCATTAGACGCCCCACCCGGGCACCCGAAGCGGCTAGCCGAGCTCGATCTTCCTTGAGAGAGGACAGGCAGTCCGCGCGCTCCTCCGCAAGCTGGGTAAACGCCTCCCGGGCTTCACCCACACCCGATTAATTCTCGGTGTACGCGGCCTCAAGCTCCCGGATTCGGCGCTGGAGCTCAGGCGGTGCGGAGGCCGACTGGTACAGCGCCTTCTGATATTTCGTCAGCTTCTTGGCGAGCCGGATCCGGCGAAACTCCAAATTGCCCAGCTCTAGTTGCGAACTCTCCAATCGTTGAGAGAGTTTGATGTAGCTATCGTAGCGCGCCGTCAACTCGCGCGGTCTGAAAAGACTCGACCATCAAGACGCGGAGGTTCGTGACGTTTTGCTCTGAGGATACACACAGAGTGAGCGAGTGGAGAGACGAACCTAAATGTACTTACTCTGGATTTTCAAGGCAGCTATGGCCTTCTGGTTCAAGATGCGCTGTGAGTCCGACTGATGTTGGAGGTGATCTCTCGCTTGGAGAAGGTCGGCCTTCTCATTTTCCAGTCGGCTAATGCGGTCTCGGGATTGGAAGGTGGCTAGCACCTCCCGGACCCGGGATTCATCCGCTTGCTGACTAGCCAGCCGTGCGGTTACAGCCAACTCGGTGTTAGCCTGCTCTAGGCTAGCTACTTGAGTGGTTAGCGCAGCGATTTGAGCTTGCAGGGCAGCCACGTCGGGCTGCCCTGGGCGACGCTCTAGGCCGGCCGGATGGGCATCCGGGCCTACGGCCGATGGCTGCGTATTGGCCGGGGAGTGGCCCGGCATGTGACCGGTGGGTGCGCTGTCACGGTCAGACATAGGGGCGGTGAAAGTCAAAGTGTGGGAGATGTGGTGAGCGCGTGCCTCAATCGTTGTGCGGCTGCGACAAGGCTCAGGGGCGGCTGTGGTGAAGTGTTCCAGAAATTAACGGACTGATGATGATGGATGCCCGCACCGGATTGGCTGAAATGTCGCCCTTAGCCGGATGCCCGGACCGGTCAATAAGAAAACGCGATCTGGGAGCTGCCGGACGCACCTGCGAGCGGCCGGCACCAGGCCTGGGATCAGGCCGGACGGACGTGATAGAAGACATGAACAGTCGAGATAGCAGGCTAAGCAGACGGGAGGACCGCGGAAGTTGGACGGCCGAGTGGCAGACTGGTGGCGGATTGTTTGTAAGGTATGAGTAAAGGGAGCCTGAAGGGAGATGAGTGTTCTAGTGGATGAAGGAGGCACCCGGATCGGATGAGAAGCTGCCAAGGAAGTGCTAGCGCCAGCGGCCAAGGGGCTCGGATGGATGGCCATCCGGCCGAGCCGGCCGGGTACAATGTACCATCCGGACTGGTACCAGCTGGGTTCGGTGTACCGGCCGGGTTGGTACCATCTGGGGTTGGTGTACCGGCCAGGCGGGTACACAAAGTCGGAGTTAACCGGGCTACTTCGGGTAAGGCACATGACTGGTCAGCCGGGTTATTTGGGGTAGGTTACACAAAAGGGAGTATTGGATATAGGATAAATCAGTATACGTTTTGCTTTCTTAGACACAAGTCGCTTTCATTGGTTCACGGCAGAGGGCTAACAAGGTCCCCTCTTGCTGTTATTGGTTTGCCCGAGGAAGGTTAAGTTAACCCACCGGAAGTCCTCTGACCGGGAGTCGCGGCGTCTTCGTATACTCACTTCAAGTCGCCCGTGTTTTGAACACGGTATTAAGTATTGGGAAGTGGTGACATTTTGGCCTTCTGTGGAAGAGTGTGGAGTTATATCTACCTTACGTACACATTTGGATTCGCCCTTCATTGTTATTGGTTTAGCTGGCCGATTGATTATTCTCGGTCCAGCCGGCACTATACAAACTTCAAGTGTCTTATTGGTTTAGCTGGCCGATCGACTATTCTCGGCCCAGCCGGCACTATACAAAGTTCAAGTGTATTGCCAGACGAACTCCCCGGTGACGATTTCCGCCCAGGAGCTACCCCTAGTCCTAGCCCTCATCTCCCGATTGTAAGGATTTACACTTTTCGCCCTAGGGTCCACCAGGAGAGCAAACCACCCAGTACTGACGGGTACACAAGGTGAGCTTTCAACATGCAACATCCGAGCAGTCACGATCAAGCGGATGGAAGTGACCGATCTAGCCGGCCGGATGCCGGATCGGATCATGACTCGGATGGACGGAGTACCCCCTCCGATAGTCAGTCGTCTGGGACCCCCGTGGGTGTTCGCGTCTCAGGAAGATTTTCGGAGAGCGACTACACCACAATGGTGCGCGTGCCCGGATCTCTTGGTGACCCTGGATATCACCGCGAGTCCCTAGCGGGCGAAAGACCCAAACCTGTCAAATTTGTTGATGATGTTGTGTCGGGTGCATTGGGGGAAGGCATATCGCCCCCAATGCTGCTGAAGATGGAAGGATGCGATGGTCGCCTCGGATTGGGGGAGTTCGAGGTTGACATTAAAGAAGAAGTTACTCCCCTACAGGCTCCGCCGGGGGCGGATTACGGTACTACTTACTGTAGTGCCGGCCGCTACACGGATGGAGCCGGATCGGACTATGGTGCAAGTCGCCATAGTCCGAGGAAGGATCATGGTTCCGACCATGATCCTAACGAACAAATGCATATTATGGATATAAAAGAAAAAATTAAGGAAGAAAAAGCTGAAGTCGGATACGACCGGAGTGGGAAGCCGGCCGGATCGGGACCAAGTCGCGATCGGGCCCCCCTACCCCTAAAGAGACCGGATTGGCAGGAATCGGATTATCCAACCCACAAAGATAGGCCGCGTTTCGAAGAGGAGGAAGAAAAGCAGGACGGCCTATCGATGGATATAGACTTGGAGCGTGCTTTCCATCTTCACGAGTTGGGGCAGTTCTTGCGGACGGATAAGGTGCTGAAAATAACACGGCCGAAGATCATAGGCGGATTGAAAGGCCCCGTCTCTCCCCCAACTCTCTCAGACGGCCACGTGTCCCTTATTAGAGGACTATTCGATCAACTCAAACAAGCCGGCATTAACACCGGCGTGTTTGATCCGAACGAGTTGTTTGATCTGAAGATGGACAAGTTGAAGGAGGCGTCCAGCGCCCTGCATGACCACTTGGTGCCGCTAGTAGGTTGCTCGCCGCCGTCGAAGAAGATGACAGCTACGACTGGAGTGACGCCGTCCACGCCGCCGACGACAAGCAAACCGGCCGGGATACACTCAGGCTCTTCGCAGTCCGAGTCTGCCCCTTCGGAAGCAGACTCATCTGATTCATCGGTAGGTATCACCCGCATGACGCTTGGCCCAAGGGGAGCAGCGCGTGTGGCGACGGCCATGAGGCTTGGAGGACGTGAGGATCCGGGTACGCCCGAGCGGAAGAACGCCAGCCAGTACAGCGTACAGGCCTGGCGGACGGCGACGGCGGATCCAGAACCGAAGGAGGAAGACGAAGACGCGGATGGGCGGATCAAAAAGGAATGTCGATCCGGCAGCCCGGCCGCCCCCCAAGTCGCCCCTCAATCCGCCCCCCAGGAGAGCCTTCAGGTGCCGGATCACCTGCAAAACATGTTTTCGGCGATGATGGAGCGATACTTGGAAGAGCAACGTCGGTTGAGCGCCAGCCGCGGCAGTCCGAAGTCACCGGACCAGCCGGCTCGTCGTGGAACTCAGGCGTCCGAGCCAGTCCAGTACTATGCGAGGGAGCCGAGTGACGAAGACATGGAGTCGGTGCAGTCCAAGCAGAGTGAACCCCATGCCGCCCCGCCGAGCCGCCAGACAGGTCGCCGGACCGGACGTCGGCCAACGAATAGGAAGCTGTCTCTCAGCGACGTGGATATGGAATCCGTCAAGTCGGCCAAGTACCATTACGATCCGGATGACCTGGACCTGGGGATGGCTCGCCGAGCCCACATGGCCTCGGCCCAAGCGTTTGATTCGGATTCGGGAGCGATCACGAGGGTGCGAATGTCGGCCACGTCCGAGCTAAAAGACTTCACCGGACGCGACACGGACGAGGACCAAGCCCGAGGATGGCTGAGCAAGACGAAGTCGGTTTTTCTCAGAGACCGGACGTCGGACTGTGAGAAATGCCTGATCTTTGGGGATTTGATGAAAGGTCCAGCGAAAAACTGGATCCAACAGCTCAGCCGGGAAATCCGAGGAAACTGGAGGGGATTGGCCGGTGCATTCGAGGAACAATACTGCGGAGCTGGAATGTCAGCGGCGCGACAATATTTCCACACCAAGAAGCGAGCGGATGAGACCCCCCTGGAGTATCTCCATCGCTTAAATGTCGCTGGCATGAGAGCGGATATTCCCGTTAAAGAAGATGCCAGCCGGTCGGAAGCCGCCCGTGAACACGTGGAACATTTCATCAGCACGTTGGACGATCGGGAGCTGGCAGACCAGCTGGCGTTACTGCTGTTGAAGAATACGACGGAGCTGGAATTGACGTTGCGCACGTACCTAAGGGCGAAGAAGCGAGGCCCCAAGGCGGCAGTCGGAACCGGCCGTTTCAAGTCCCGATTTAACGCGGATCAAGGAGGCCGGCCGTCATCTGCCAGGACGGCCCGAGCCGTCCGCATGGTCGCCCGAGAGTCAGACGCGACCAGCTCGGAAGAGGAGTATCAGCGATCTGGGGGCGAGTCTGAGGAGGAACAGTATCGGTACCTTTTCTCGGCAGAAGCCAGTCAGCCGTCCAGGCTGCCAGCCGGTTCCGGTCAGTCGAAGAGTTTTCCGGCTCGAGCTGACCAGGATTACCCCAGGCGCAAGTGCACCCACTGTGGGTCCATCAAGCATGACGACCGGAGCTGCTGGAAGCGGCTGACGTGCAAGAAGTGCGAGAGGAAGGGACACCCGGCGGAACACTGTCTGTTCACGTGTAAGGCTTGCGGGGAGGTGCATGAGGCGGGACTGTGCCCAATGGAAGAATTTTACAACCTGTTGAAGAAGTGGTACGTCCCGACCAAGCATGCTGGAATGCTGCCGCCCGGAGTGGAAAAGATGTTAAACTAGATCGCTCGCCAGGTTGGAATCTGGTTCGAGCCGAGCGGTCTAGTGTTAGTATCTATGCATATGTCGGTAAGGAGGATAATCAAGAAGCAAAGCAAAGGATAACCGACAATACATGTAAGTTTGACGATTACGTCATCCGGTCTCCGGCCGGCACGGCTGACCCCTTTCTGGTGAGCAGTATACGGACGGATGAGTATTCCCGGTCTGAAGTGCGTATGGAATTGAACCTGTTACCGGGCGAGTCGCGAGGTTATTGGAAATATCATTCGCCGGATAAATGGTTGAAGCAGGCCAAGGCGGATGGGAAAATCAATAACCAGAAAGCTACCATGCTGTTCGACTCTGGCGCGGAAGTGTCTATCGTGGACACCACCTTTGCTCGTAAGGTGGGGTGTGAGATAGACGAGACGAAGCGGCAGGAATGTATCGGCATTGGAGAAAGTTCATACATGACCCAAGGAAGGACAAGAGTCAAGATTACGTTAGCTGGGTCTTTGGTATATTACTTTACCGCCTGGGTAGGCAAGCTGGCCGGGCAGGATGCAATTTTGGGCATGGACTTTATGGTCCCGGCCGGCATACGGCTGGACTTATCGCATGGAACATTGACGTTGCCGGACGAGGTACAGATCCAGCTGGCCGGCCGGCGGCCCTAATATGGTGCCCACGTCCAGTTCCTCAAGTTAGGTCAGTTTGTAACGGTGCCAGTTGGAAAAGCGGTGGAAGTAATGTTACGACCACACGACCGGCGGAGTAATTTATGGCTGACAAGGGGCGAGTGCTGGGTACACTCGTTTGTTAAAGGAGGTGGTCATCTCAATTCTATAAGCGTGACCAACATCTCTGAAAAGCCCCTCACCTTGCATGAAGATGTGATTATTGGAATGTGGCTGGCCGAGGACAAGGTGCCCCGCCGGTCGGGCTATGTCACTATTGGTTCAAGATGCTATATTGAGTGGCAAAACCTGGCTTTTCAGGCAACCACCGATCTGGTCAGCGAAGAGGAAGAATTAGAAGAGGACCAGACGCCGATGGTGGTTAAGCCCGAGTACCGGACCCCTTCTAAAATATTGACGCGGAGCCGGCCGTCGCCGGATTCGGCTGAACGTATTAGCCGAGACTATGCCCCGATCGCGGAACTGGCTTTGCCCACTCAGAGGAAGACGGACGAACGACAGAATCAGGAGAAAGGACAAAGCAGAGTTACATATGCGGTCAACCCCGATGACAGATGGTTTGACGACCGAGGTGAAGGCGGATCGGCCCAGCCGGCTGAGCGGGATTCGGAAATAGCCGAAGGCGGATCGGCCCAGCCGGCCGAGCAGAATTCGGAATTAGCCGAAGGCGGATCGACCCAGCTGGGTGATCAAAATTCGGAAATAGCAGAAGGCGGATCGACCCAGCCGGGTGATCAAAATTCGGAAATAGCCGAAGGCGGATCGACCCACCCGGCTGTGGTGTAAGTAGTAATATATAGAACATTACGTGTACGTTTTTTTCAACGTTTCTCACACAACCCTACAGACCGTTCTATACCCTCTCAGATCAACAAACCTATTCCACACCTCCTTTCCACAAAGCGCAACCAAACCGACTTTCCGATGTCCTCATTAAAAACAAACATTTTTGAATCATTTTCCAACACTCGGGGCATAGCTGAGAGACACAGAAATATCTGGATTAGAGTATTTATTTTTTTCCATGTTGTTTATATACGTACAAAAAAATTTCTATCTTGATATTTCTTTTATAGATATATACGTACGATTTTTTAATTTTATCATTTCAAATTTCTCAACCAATATATAAGAAAAAAATGGCGAAGTCTTCGGATGCATTCAATCAACTTCTGAAACTAAAGATTCCATTAAAAGCTTGGGGAGACTCTTATCGAGTTAAGATCCGTAATAAAAATGGGCGCGTTGTGTACATCAATAATATTCTCAAGCCATCTAACATCAAATTGATTTCGAGATACTATAAAATCAATGAAGATAAGATCAAAACCAACTTGTCAAACACACGCATTAGTAAACCAACTTATAAAACATCAAAGACCAAGTTCGTTGAATCTCATCTTTATGGAAATATCTCTCAACGGTCATTCTTTACCAAACTTGAAAATGTTTTGGCTCATCAAGACAAGGCATTTAAAGTTAATATTCAATTAGGATACAAGCTAATCGATGAACGATTTGAAGAACCATTTGATTACGAGTATCGACCCCAATCCAATACATCCATATTCGATCAACCGATCGCAATTAACTCTAGGAAAGATATTAGATCGAAGGTTATTGATCATATTAAATCAAAAGATTTCACTACTAAAATCTCTACTCCGAGAAGCGGAGTTAAACTTCAGGAGATTAACGCTTTTAAGATCATGATCTACTACAGAAATCATTCTCTTGGTGATAGTGAAGTAGCTGTTCCGAAAGCAATAACGGATAATCGACACATTTTAAACTTTCCTAAAACAGAAAACAAATGCATGTTCCACTGTATTGCATACCATTTACAAGACGAGCCTAAGAAAGACTATCGACGTATCACAGCCGCAGTAAAACATCGATTCAAATATTATTGTGAATTTAAGAAAATTAACTATTCTGTAGATACATATAAAGCATTTAAGCCAATTGATATCTATCAGTTCGATGACCTTGAGGAGTGTTTCAAAGTTAATATTGATGTGTTTGAAATGGATATAGAAACGTCAGAAGTGTCTAAAATAAGAGCTTCAGACAAAAAATTCGAGACAACTATTAACATTATGGATTACAACGGACACGCAATGTATATTACTGATATTGATAAAGCTATGGCCAAATATGTTTGCCCAAAATGTGAAATGGTTTTTGGATGTGCTACTAAACTAAAGAATCATAAGAAAAATAAGTGCGAATCCAAAACATTAGAGGCTTTTCCCCCTAAACCAACACTATACCGACCAGCAGACAACAAAATCAAATCGTTATATGCCAAATATGGTTTAAAGACTCAAGACTTTTACCTTGACCATTTTATCGTATATGATTTTGAAGCAATCCTTAAACCACTCGATGTAAACAAGATTTGTAAAATCGAAGATTGCTCAAAAACGGCAATTTATGGAACTGGTAACGCAAAATCACCAACCCGTTGTCTTGAACACAAAACAAGGCCAATGATTTTAATCGAAAACAAAACAGTTCTAACAAATGAACATCAAGCTGTGAGTGTATCAATCTGCAATAGCTTGACTGGGGAAGTTAGATGTTTTATCAATGAAGATCCACATCAGCTAGTATCGGTAATGTTTGAGTACATCAATTCGATCGCTGATAAGATTATTGATTACAACAAAAACAAGTTCCAAATCCTCTACGAGAAGTTGAACAAACGCTCAGAGAAACTAGATAAGAAGACAGTTACCAAAGAGCGTACAGCAATCGACGAATCTGTCAGTCAAGTTCCTCTACTTGGTTTCAATTCAGGAAAATATGATATCAACTTAATCAAAAAAGAGATTTTTGATGTAATCGGCTGCGATAACCTACGAATGGTAATCAAGAATCCTGGATATATGTGTATCGCTACTGATAAGCTGAAAATGCTTGACATTAGCAATTATATTACTGCAGGAACAAGCTATGATACATACCTAAAGACATACTTAGGCAAATGCAAATGTGAAGATCACATTCGATGCACTTGTGAGTTGTCAAAAGGCAATTTCCCTTACGAATATATCACAACATTTGATAAGCTAAACGAAACTGGATTACCTCTAAGAGAAGCATTCGACTCGAAGCTGAGAAACACGAACATCAGTGATGATGATTATGAACGTATGAAGTTTGTTTGGAACCATTATAATATGAAAACCATTAGCGACTTACTTATTTGGTATAACAACCTTGATGTAGCTCCATTTGTAAAAGCAATCAAGATTCAGCGTGAATTCTATCGAGGCTATGGATTAGACATTTTCACGGATGGTGTCTCTCTTCCAGGTCTCGCTGAAAAGATTTCATACCAAACACTTTACAAAGATTTAAAGCTACCTAACCAAACACCGGGTAAAGCATTCAAGTTTCCTAACCATCGCTATGAAGGATACAAGAAGCAAGATGTTGAATCCAATCGCGAATTTGACTTGACAATTGATCATCTCAACCATCTATTAGCCAAGCGAAAATATATGTGTTCGTATTGCAATTGCCAATTGAATGAGTCGAACGTATCTGCTGACCGTATCAATAACAACAAAGGCCATATCAATGGCAATATCAATATTAGTTGTATCAGGTGCAATGTAGCTCGTAAAGATATGTCAATCATTCGATTCAAAGACTACAAAAGAAGCTAATACGAATAAACTTATCTGGTCTATTGATGAGGAACATAAAGACATTTTTTACAAAATGAAAGCAAATATTGCAGGAGGTCCATCGATCATTTTCAATCGTTATGCTGAAGCAAACGAAACATTCATCAGACATAACAAATCGAAGCTTGTGAAGAAGATCATTGGTTATGATGCCAATGCTCTATACTTATGGGCTGCAGGAAACTCGATGCCTTGTGGTCGCTTGACTACTATTGAAGCATATGATGGTATTATGGATGACATCATGAATGATAAACTATTTGGATTCCTGGAATGTGATATTGAAACTCCAGAGCATTTGAAACAGTATTTCAGTGAGATGACACCAATTTTCAAGAACATTGAAATTAATCCTTGTGATGAATCAGTCATTGGTAGCCACATGTATGAATACAACAAGACTCAAAAAGATCGCAAGCGTACAGCATCTAGAAAGCTTATTGGTAGCTATTTTGGTGAAAAGATTTTGGTCTATACACCGCTACTAAAATGGTACATTCAACACGGAATGGAAATCACCAAGACGTATTCATTCATCAAAGCATATGAGTCTCGACCATTTGAGAAGTTTATGAATGCTGTATCCGATGCTCGCCGAAAAGGTGATAAAAATCCTGATAGTAAAGTATTAGCTGAAACGATGAAGCTTGTTGGAAACAGTGGTCCATTTGGACGATCTGGCATGGATAAAACAAAGCATAAGGAAGTTAAGTATCAATCAGATGAAAATAAAATTTCTACTGCAATTGAGCATTTTAATTTCCATCACTTGGAACCAATCAGTGGAGACATTCACGAGATTACGAACAACAAGCGACGAATCCAAATGAATAATCCAATTCATATCTCAATTGCAATCTATCAACTTGCCAAACTCCGTATGCTACAATTTTACTATGATTGTATTGACTATTACTTCGATCGCTCTGACTTTCAGTATCAGGAAATGGATACCGATTCAGCCTACATTGCATTTACTGATGAACACCCATTTGAAAACCTTATCAAACCAGAACTTCGTAAGCACTATAAACTGCATCAATATGATTGGTTTCCTAGAGAGGATACTGAGGAAAATGCTGCATTCGATAGACGTGTTCCGGGTTTGTTCAAGGAAGAATGGAGAGGTAATGCTATTGTATCACTCGCAAGCAAGAACTATATTTGCTATGATGGCGATAAAGGTCATAAGCAAAAGGTGTCTGCGAAGGGTGTTCAACAATCCAATGGTAAGAATTCTGACATTTTAAACCCGAATGCATTCAAAAGCATCGTTGAAAAACGAATT
>MIQA02016955.1:0-88613 GCA_001887855.2 Sclerospora graminicola
GCAAGATATCGGCTTGTAAGGTCTCCGGAATCACAAGTCTCACTGATCGGTTCAGATCTGCGTCAGCCTGATCAGCTTGGACATAGTAAAACAACAAATCGTTTTCGTCAATCTCATAGCTGGACGCGATCTTAACACAATCTTTTGCTTCATTCTGGCTCAATTTCTCCAAGTCTCCATTCAGAAAAGCCTTCAAATCAACGATCCATTTTTCTTCGTCTTGTGCCTTGAGAATTCTTTCAATCCGCATCTCCTGTACTATTTTTTCTGTTAGGCTTTCTCGAGAGAGTAGCCTGCTAGGTGTTGATCTGGCTCGTGATCACGTCATGATCAAGACCTGGGATGCTTCCTGTTTATCTTCCGCATGAATCAGCTCGGGCAACCTATTGATCTCGACCAATTCCTCCAGCAGTGCTTTATCGGTAATCATCGATCCAGTCTGATCACGCATGGCCATCGTGGCTAGGTGATCAGCACTCCTATTTCAGTCACGTTTCACGTGTAAGAGGTCATGATTTGGCCATCCACGTAGAGCTTTCATAACACGATCATTCAACAACTTCAGGCGTGGAGCCTTGCAATCGATTTTTCCGGTGATCTGCCAGATCACCAGATTTGAATCTCCACATATGATTACACTTCCACTCTTTTGTTCTTGAAGGAGATCCAAACCTAGCAGCAGACCACGATATTCGTCTTCATTGACTGTGATGCCTGGGGTATGATCTGAACCAGCAGATATGATAGTCAATTCCGGCAATTTCCACAACATCGCACTATACACCCCAACGCCTTTCTTCACGCTCGCTGATCCGTCGAAACTTACGACGATCAAGTCTTCATCCGATCCGACGACCGGTGGGGGTATAATGATTGATTCTCGCGGTTGCTTCCGAGGAGCGACCTCGATCAGAGCTTCATCGACTTCTGATCGGGGTGTGATACTGGCTGCTAGCGTACCGAGAATTTCTTCTTCACCCTTGGTGCATTTGATGATTTCCAAAGTCCACTGAGATAACAGCGCTGTCCATCGCCCCAATCTTCCGTCAATTCCGTTCGAAGACAATAACCAAGCCAGGTGGACCGCCTAGACAATCCCTTGATAGGTCTGATCACCAGCATAGAATAACAGACATCCAATATGCGCAATAGTGCCAGCACTTCTTTATCCACTATACCTTAATTGACCTCATTTGGTTTAAACGTCCGGCTTGTAAACGTCACTGGACAATATACTACATCGTGATCTTGGACCAGTGCTGCTGATATTGCCCATTTACTGGCGTATAGAATCACCACAGGGATCTTTCCTGGGTCGAAATGTTTCAATATCGGGGTCGAAATCATCTTCGCCTTCAACCTACTGAAAGCCACCATAGCTCGTTCCATATGACCTTCTGACCCTGGCACAGTTCGATCGATCAACGATCCAGTCTTGAGATCCGATTCGTTGATTTCGGTATCGCAGCTACTCTCGTTCAGTGACTTTCCCACTCGATCACGCTCTCGTAGTCTATGATAATCCACTTCCTTCAACTCGTATAATATAGCAGCATATATCGAGAAGTCTTCGATAACCAGCAATAATAATTCAGGGATCCGAGAAAATCCTGCATAGCCTTCAGTGATCGGGGAAAAGGAAGGTTACTGAGAGCACCCAAGTCTTTCGGGTTTGCTTCCAAGCCCTGAATCGACACATTATGGTCAAAGTAAGCGACCTTGGGTTGACCCCAGAAGCTCTTGGCTACGCTGATCGATAAATTCCAACGTTCGCAAGTATCAAGGAGTCGTTCGACCTTATCACATAGCATATCCCATGATGTTGCCGTAACCAAGATGTCGTCAATATATGATCGCCTTCCCAAAACTGATCGTCTCTGATCTTGGTCCGGTTCACCCTCCGTAGACACATCATGCAGATCGGTGGCTTCTCGATCGGCGCTGATCTGGAAATATCCGTAGAGAGCATTGTCAATCAATCTCTGATAGATTTGTGGAGCATTCTTCAAACCGAACTGCATCCGGTTCCATTTGAAAAGGCCGGAAGGTGTAACGAAAGCCGAAATCTCTCGACCACGATCAGTCATTGAAACCACCCAGAAGCCACTAGCCATGTTTAGTGAACAAAACCATAAAACTTTGACCAGATCCTCAAGTAAATCGTTTATCAAGGGCATCGGATAGACCATCAACTTCGTGAGGCGATTCACCATTCTATAGTCGATACAAAGTCGAATATCAACCCCATTCTTTTTTTATCACAATCACAATCAGCGATACCCACTGCGGTGTTAAATGTCAGATGATTTTTGTACTCAACAAGCCCTTGATCAAATCGGATAACTTTTCCCGGTATTGTGGCGCGACTTTGCGACAACGTTGAGCGATCGGTCTCGCATTTCCAACGTCTATATCACAAACAGCTCCGTAAGCAGCTGGGGGTAGGGCGTTACCCTTCCCAATCAATAAATGACGCCTTTTCCAGATGATCTTCTTTTCTGCTCGGAAGTGTTCACTTCGGGATCACTGACCTGTAGATCCTCCAGGGTGACCTCTGGTATACTAGGTGATACTTCCGGCAAAACGGCCATTTGCTTCTCGATACCTTCAATGTATTTATTGATCACCACCTTCATGCATACACACTTGTTCATCTACCGGATTTACTTCCTCCGGTTTGGCATTATCTTGGGTCGCCCCTTGTGAATCATCCGACTGGTGATCTCCTTCGGGTTCACCTTCGTTCTTAACGACTTCGGCAGGTTCATTCTCCTTTTTCTCCTCAGAGTCGTTTCTGAACTCGTCACCATCATTTCCGTTCTCTGGACCTGTTACTTTCGGTGAGCCGGGTCTAATAACACTCAAAACCTGTGGAACTTTTTTGATCCGGCCTTCCCCTGACGCTTCGACCGACGGTCTTCTGATCAACAGCTTGGTCGGAATAGCATATTCTGGTTTCTCAACCAAAGGTGAGGTATCTTCGTCTACCAGGTCTTCGTCACTGATCAGGTCTGTGGTGGCTTGATAAGCCAGATTTTGCCGTTCGATGTATCTTCGTGAGACATACCCAATCTGCCGAGGTACTTTCCCTTCGGGTAACCACATCCTTAGGATATGTCTTCGTGAACGATTAGCGACTGATCAGATATGTTTGTAATCCATAACTTGATCTTCCGACGCCCTTTACGAACGTTGGTACCCATCGTTCACCACGGGTTAGCCACAATTTCTGCTGCCGATCGCTCGGCCGAATCATCACGTCGGCTGACCGGGCTACCTCGATGTTTTCATATTGACCCATTTTGAGCATCCACATATGAGTGCCATATAAAGGACGCCGGCCGGATAACTGTATTTGCACCTCATCCGGCAGAGTCAGGGTTCCATGAGACAGATCGAGTCGTATACCGGCTGGTACCATGAAATCCATTCCCAGTATCGCGTCTTGACCGGCTAACCGACCAACCCAAGCGTTGAAATAGTAGACCAGGGAGCCTGCAAGGTGATTTTAACACGTGATCGTCCTTCCGTCATATACGAACTCTCGCCGATCCCAACACATTCTTGCCTCTGGGTACTGTCTATACGACATCCCACCTTACGAGCAAAGGCGGAGTCGATGATCGAGACTTCTGCTCCAGAGTCAAATAAAATACTGGCCTTTTCATTGTTAATCTTCCCATTAGCTTAGCCTGTTTAAACCACTTGTCGGGAGAGTGATACTTCCAGTATCCTCGGGATTCACCGGGCAGTAGATCCAACTCCATGATCACGTCCGAACGGGAATATTCATCCACTCTGAGACTGTGAATCGGACATCGATCGGCACAATTTGAAATAGAACATGTATTGTCGGTTATCTCCTTTTCCTCAAACTTATTTCTGATACAGACATATGCATAAATGCAGAACGTAAACCGCTCGGCTCGAACCAGACTCCAACCTGGCGAGCGATCTAGTTTAACATTTTCTCGACATCTGGTGGGAGCATGCCAGCATGTTTAGTCGGCACATACCACTTGCGCATCAGATTGAAAAACTCTTCAATAGGGCAAACACCGGCATCGTGAATCTTCCCACAGGTTTTACACACGAAAAAACAATGATCCGAAGGGTGACCTTTACGGTTATATTTTCCACATGTGATTCTCTTCCAGCAATCACGGTCTCCATGCTTGGTCGACCCAAAGTGCACGCATTTCTTGCGAGGTCGGTCCTGATCAGGTTGAGCCCCACCGGATTTTCGTCCATCAATGCCATTAATCGATGATCTCGGACGGAATACCGGTTCTGTCGTAAAGATATGACGATACTGCTCCTCGTCCGAGCCAACTTGATTGGCCACTTTCTTCTTCCGAACTGGAACTGTCCGATTCCTTCGTAATCATTCGAATCGCCCTGGTTGGCCGTGCCGCTGGTATCTTGCCCTGGTCCGGGTGTGGTTTCGACCGGTACCGGTTCGATCCTACCTCGACCTTGGGTTGTCTGCTTTTGGCCCGCTGCAGCGTTCTCAGGGTTAGTTCCAATTGCTCCGAATTGCTTATACGGAGCAGGGTTAACTGATCAGCCAAATCACGATTGTCCAAAGTGCCAATAAAGTGTTCGACATGCTCGCGAGCCATATTCGGGTGTCGTGGATCCTTGATCAGCATTTTCGCGCGTAGACCAGCAACATTCAGCCGATGAAAGTATTCAATCGGTGTTTCATCGGATCTTTTCTTCATATGGTAATACTGTCTCGCGACAGACACCCCTGAGTTGCAATATTGTTCTTCAAATTCTTCACACAATTGAGGCCACTTCAAACGCACTTCTCGGCTCAGCTGCTTAAGCCAGTTCTTGGCCGGACCTTTCATTAGATCAGCGAAAATCAGACATCTTTCACCTTCCGGTGTCTTATCTCTCAAAAAGGCTGATTTTGTCCGACTCAACCAAGCTCTAGCCTGATCATCATCCATATCCTTGCCGGTGAAATCTTTTAATTCCGAGATCGCCGACATTCGCACTCGAGTGATCGTTCCGGAATCACTGTCAAATGCCTGCGCGGAGGCCATATTCGCCCTACGAGGCATCTCCATATCCAAATCATCCGGATCAAAGTGTTGACTGATCTCTCCCTCTGATTCCATGTCCACATCACTACGTGGGGGTGATCTATGGAGTCGATCTTGGTGACCGACCTGGCACATTGATCGAACGATTCCGGCTGATCGAACTGATTCCATATCCACATCCACGGGTTTCTTGACCGGTTTCTCAGTGGACTGATTCATGTTTGATGCTGATCGCCATGGTTGTCCTTGCCCAGGTGTGTACTGAGGTAATCCATATTGTTCACTCGCAAATCGGTTCATCATAGTCGCGAACATGGTTCTCATTTGCTCTGGGACCTCCGGCATGTTGGTAGGGTCACTGCTGGGAGTCGGATCGTTCTGTGCACTTCTTGAGCATCTTCAAAACTATCATCTGATCCGACTCAACCAGGTTCAGGCTTCCTTTTCCTGTTCTGCGACTCGATCTTGGGGTCAATCTGCTTGATCCCTTTCGGGCCCAACGTCATACGTGTTACCCCAACCGAGGAGTCAGTAGAGTCCGCTCCAGACTGTGATGACGATTGATATATAGACTCAATATCCATAGGATATTCAACCAACTGCGATCGGTGTAAAGGATCAGCGAGCGGCGACTGGACCACAGGGTTCGCCCCGAGTAGCGAGGCAAGGTGATCATCAGCGTTGTCATAGATTCTCTGATCGCCCCTTGGTCTAGATCGAACAGCATATTCGCGTCGAACGCACCAGTAGTGAAACCAACTTCGTCGATCTGCGCCAAGAGGTTCCTGATCAGGTCGAGTTGACTGCCTGTGATAACCGGCCTGGTCGCCCGACCTTCAAGCTTCCCGATGATCTTGGGTTTTATGATCTTCATCACTCGGTTGGTAGCTAGGAACTTGTGAAACTCTCGAAGATAGAACAGTCGTTCTACATCTTGAACAGTGGTCTTCTCAGCTGGTTCGGTCTTCTCTTCGTCTTCTTCGAAGATCTTCGGTTTAGGTTTCACATATTTTTTAGGTGGATCACACTGATCCGCCCCCATGTTTTTTCTTTCTTTTTCCATTTTCTTCTTATGCATAGGATCGAGGTTAGCACCTCGATCCTTTCCTGGGTTATAGTTAACTTTACTATAACCCAGATCGGCCCCGATCGGGGCCATGTGGGGAGTTGTTTCATCTTTAATTTCGACCTGGCACTCCACCGGACCAGGTCGACCATCGCTTCCTTTGGATATGGACAGCATCGGAGGCGATACGCCTTCCTCCAATACACCCGAAAAAGTTTCTTCCACTTTGATTTTCACATCTTTTTCATCATCAAAGGAATCACGGTGATATCCTGAGTCACCAAGTGATCCGGGCACGCGCACCATTGTGGTGGAGCCGATTTCCAAATCCGTGACCGAAGTCGTGGGTGGAATCCGGATACCCACTGGCCCGGACGACCAACTATCGGAGGGGGTACTCCGTCGATCCTGATCAGCATCAGAATCAGATGAATCACCATTATGGTGACTGATCTGATCCTCCCGGTCATCTGACCGGTCGTCATGCGCGTCAGGATCTATGTTCAACTTCATCTCACCTTGTGTACCCGTTGATCGGGGGTGGTTACACTCAGATGGACTCGGTGACGAAAACGATGATCTTGATCAGGTCGGAGGGGATGACCTTCTCGAGACGGGGGTGTCCTCGGGTGGAAATCTTCACCGGAGAACGGGTTGGGGTCGATACTTAATCAGTATCTAGGCACTGATCGGGAAAGTTCGTCCGATCAGGCCGGCCAATGAGAGAGAGATAATAAGAAACCAAGAAAACGCGATCAAACCACGATCTTCCACAGTCATCCACAAACGTTATCTCCACAAAACCTTTTCCAATATTATTGACGTGTTCCAAACACGTGTGCGTTGAGGGTGAGGTTCGATCACCTAAACAAACCCGTCGGGGGTCTTCCGGTAAGCCAAAATGCGTCTAAGCGCGTCTTAACCGGGAATTAAGTTGAGCAACAGGGGACTAGTTAACCCTGTGCTCCCAATGACCGCGACACGTGGCGGAGCGACTCTTTGCTTAGGGGGTAAATTCAATCCTGTTATTATATATGCAATATCCTATACCTAGTGTACCGTACACCAACTCATGTGCCTACCTCATACTTCGATCCTGTTCGTTTCGTCGCACGGTTGCGCCAGTACCACCTTACACATCTTTGTCGCACCTTCAACCTGATCCGTACCACTTCTGGACTGATTATGGTCAAACTCTATGGCAGTCTTCAACCATCCAGATTCCTCGAAAAGCAGCCTGGAACTAGCTCGAGATCTGCCTCCCAGACACTGTTCGCCTCATATTAAACCCATCTTAACTGAAAACTCCGTCTCTCTTCACACCTGGAAACTGATTTTGGGGCTGATCGGCTCCGATCATGATCAGCATAATGATCAGCACAGTGATCGGGGCGGTGATCAGGACGATGAGCCCCAGATCACCTCAAAACACCTCAGGGTCATCACAACATCGACATTGCCAGTTCGTTCGACTGTATCCTTGACCTTCATTGCATGTTGGACCGCAAGGGTCGCACCGACTCAGCACTTATCTTGACATTGAACCTGATCAGACCTTCTTACGTTGATTCTGGATGGATCCATCGACTCTCACCACTTGCCCCAGCTTAGTAAGGCTCGTACGGCTCGCCACTCTATGTATCCGGCTTTGTCCTGTATCCGATCTTCACATTCTAGGGCAGAGTTAAGTGACTCGGCTTATCAGGCCGAGATTTCCATATCACATTTGACTTCAACATTTGTATCATCCACGACTCATTCCGATGACCGGATTCTGCTGTTCCTGATATATCACTCCGTCATTGATGCTGTACATCAAGTATGTCTCGGTTGATCTAGTCTTGCACGTCCACGTGAACTCCACCCAACATCCAATATCCCGATCGGACCGTGACATTCGCAATTCCATTAATATCCGGGACCAGGCGTAATAACGGTATTCGGCTTATTCCTTCACACTTACAACAGCCCGTTGTCAACCACCTTTCGTCGTGTACGGAATCAGCCTGTCCCACCCATCAAACAGTCCCATCTTGATGGGTGTTCCCATCGTCACCAATCAACGGGTAGGTGTGGTCCACCTTATTCTTAACTTTTGTCAGTTCGCTTTACCACAGGGTCGGCGGGCCAAAGCACCATAAACGCCGCATAACAACCCCTGTAGCGCAGTTGGGATGGTTAAGAGGACGCGTGGTGTCGTATTAAAGAGCACCTGGCACACGCGTTCTCCGCGGCTCATAGCCGCTTCGAGACGGCGACCTAATCCCATCTAGCTGCACGGAGTCCGATTCCATTCACTTGTTGGTTGAAATAAGAGTCTTTTCGGGAAATGATAATATCACAACAGTTTGTCATTGAATTTTTCGATAAAGCTTGATCTCAGAGATTATTGAGGTGTTATACAGCTGAAGGTTAGACTCGTATAATAAATTGGAGTCTTTTCAAAAAAGCAGGTTTTGTATAATTTAGATTAACATTTTGTATTGTCGATTCCGTTCAAATTTGCCGAGCCTGCGTGATTTGGGTCTGATATTTAAAACCGCCCAAACTTCAAAACAAGTCAATAATTTCATTTATTTCTAATCAGCTGACATCACGTAGACCCTAAGCCCTACACCCCAAACCTAAATCCCTACACCCCAAACCCAGACCACCTCTATTACTGATAAACTATTAATAACAGGATTTGCGCGGTTTTATAGGATTAAGGTTTGCGCGATTGAACACTCGTCTAGAACACACAATAAAGGGCGCCTTTATAATCACCCCCAAAACCATAGACTCACCCCCAATATACAGTAAAACCCATGCTAGGTTCGAATATGGTACAGCAGCCAATAGAGAACAAAACATGATTAAAAGTTGTTTTTCAAGAACGATTAATTCATCCGATTTTTATTAACGATAATTTCACATTCCATATCGCTATTGACTTAACGCACACAAATTTATTCTTGTTTGCCTCAACGGAAGCTTAAACTACTATACCATTTGTAACCCTGCATATACCTTAGTAAGGTATCAGGCCAGATTATGGCCGACGATCAGTTTTTGGCCGATAATCGGCAGTAGCCAATTAGATCGCTTAAAATCGTCAACTTTGGCGTCTGATTAATCTGTTTAACGAATGAATCAGTTTATGGCCGCCCACACGCGTCAAACGCAGGAAGACCACATACTGCAACTCGACGCACGATGAAGAAGAGAAAGGTCTACAGCCAAGACGATCTCGCGAAGGCTGTCAGTGCTCGTGAACGTGGTGTGTCGTGGAACACCATTCGCGAGTCGTTCCCCACCATTCCAGAGAGAACGATCCACCGCCGCGCTACCCAACAGCGCTCTGGTGTGACGCACCAAAGAACCGGACCACCGCCCGTTCTTTCGCATGAAATTGAGGACGATCTCCAGACGTGGATCGTCGGGATGCAGCGAGAGGGTCTCCCTGTAACGCGTGAAATAGTGCTCAGCAAAGCGAACGAGGCGTACCGCGCGCTCTACAACCCCGCGCGCTCGGCTGGCCTCCTGTGCGACGGATGGATCAAGCGCTTCTTTGGCCGCCACCCGCAACTCTCACTTAGGGTCTCACAAGTAATTTCTCGCGCGCGCAACCAATTCCGGCAAGAGAGCCTCGATCATCTACTTAATCAGCTGATTAAGCACGCGGTCGAGCGCAAACTCACCAACGATCGCGTGTTTAATATGGACGAGACGGGATTTGGTAAAAAAAAAAGTCAAATCAAGTCATCGCTGTGCGCGGGTCAAAGAACGTCTGGACCAAGTGCATCGACTTGAACTTCCACCTGACGATAGTCGCCTGTGTCAGTGGCTCCGGATCGTGCCTGCCGCCACTCTTCCTGCTTCCAGGCCCACGTTTGAACCGTGACATCCTGAGTGAGTGCTCTGTCCCTGGCGCCACAATCGCCGTCGCGCCGAAGGCGTTCATGAACCGAGCGATCTTTGTCAAGTGGCTGGAGCACTTTGCTGCCAGCGTACCCAGCAGCGTCGCGCGGCCACTGCTGCTCATCTACGACGGCTGCGCGAGCCATTACAGCACGTGCATCGCCGAGAAGGCGATCAAGATAAAGGTCATTCTTCTCCTCCTTCCCCCAAATTCCACGCACATCTTGCAGCCTCTAGATGTCGCCGTGTTCAAGCCCTTCAAGTCCAGCCTACGTCGCGGCATGGACCAATTCATGATCGATAAAGACGCGTCGAGCTTGACGTAGAAACAGGCAATCTCACTCGCATCGAGCGCGTAGCAAAATGGTGTGCTTGCCAATCCAGAGAATGTGATTTCTGGATTTGCCAGCACTGGCCTTTGGCCAATCTCAGCGCCCAAGATGCGTGCACGCAGAGAATTACACGCTGATGGAGGCGTTAAGGACGCAAGCCTACCAAGCAACCCGGCGTGGCTCACAGTGCGACAGGAGCTCCGTGCGGAAGTGTTCTTCCTACCCAACCCGCCAACGAAGGGTAAAGGCAAGCGCAAGGCAGTTGACATGCTTGGTCGCACCATGACTCAAGAGCAGTTGCAGCAGATCGAGTAATTGAATTGAGTTTTGTATCAGATTTGGTCACGGCCATAAATTGACCCGTTCGTGAAAAATCTACAATTTTTGCCTCTGTGCTCTGTTCCATAACTTTTCTTTGAAGGATTATTAAGAAATACGATTTGTTGCAACGGATAGCCACGATCTCCCGCTTTATTTTGAGCTATTTCGGAGCGAAACCCATCGAACAATGAAGTCAAAACTGAATTTTAGCTAAGGTATACGAATCCCGGCCATAACCGGTCTCATACCTTACTTTAGAAATTCTCTCTTGAGTTTTGCAATAGATATCGTTAAAGATGCAGCAGGTGCCACCAAAGCTACATCTCTCTGTACGATTTTACAGAGGGCTATATATTTCACGGTAACTAAGCAAACTTTTACAGGGCTCAAAATACCGTGATGACGATCGTCCATCGACGGATTTTTTTATCGCAAAATTTCTTGGAAGCGTGCGGCACGAAACATTCCAGTGCGATGCAACAACGACTTCTACAAACAAGTCATGCGGTTTTACAACGGAAACAATTCACCAGCTCTGTGATCCAACAGAATAGAAAGCGGCTGCACTACGAGAATATAAGTGGCTCAAAATGCACGAAATAGTCGGCTCCAAAAGGAAATAAATGGGTCAATCGGCATCTTCGATAAAAAGCAAAGCAACCGACGACTCCAGTGATCTGATCAAGTAAAAATAAAGACATCTTCTGTTGAATTTCATTGTGTTCATGATACTTGACGTGGAAAAGCTAAAGAGATAACAGTGGCTTCTGTACTTTGACGGCAAACTGTACCATTTTCGAACCTATCATGGGTTTTACTGTATATTGGGGGTGAGTTTAGAGGCTCCCTTTTGTAAATTATATTCTGCTTTTCGATAAACCTAAAATGTCCAGTATAATTCATTGATTTCCACTTATACGCTCGATATACCCTAGTGGGTGTTGAGGTTTGGATGCTGTGCAGATTTTGGGTGGGTGCGCTCTAGGCTAGAACAGTGTGATCATAAATGGAGGGACGACTGTATTTATTCATGATGAAGTATATTGTCTTTAAATCTGGAGCGCCAGCCTTTAGATTTCAGGGTATATGAAGTCAGCACAACTTCTATCTCTGCCTTTGTCGCAGTAATGTTTATCTTGAGCAGGTCTAACCAAGATTTCGGATCGAACTTCTCCGATGGATTTGCGAAACCGGTTGACGGCCTGGAGAGTCGATTTTCGTAAACACAGTTGCTTGGCCCGCGAAGTCAGAGCATTACTAGTACCTACCACACTCGTCGACAGCGACGAGAGATGCGAACTCCAGCGAGAAGTACAGCCAGTTGAACTCCTTTCCGGACACGATTGTCGCCAACGGGACATGAGGAACTTATCTTGTACATTCCATTCGTCGCATAAATCGAAATCATCTCGACTTGTGACAAGAATGGATGAAAGTGTAGGGGCCATCTTCTTGTATTTGCAAAAAGGAAAGTGAGATATTTCAAAGCTGATGCTGTTCGTTTGTCAAAACGGACCGTGATGGAGCAAATACATTGAGACAGCTACCAATCCTCTAATATTTTGGGACCAACTGTGACACGCAAGCAGCTTAGTGAAGTCGTTTCTTGGTAAGATTCGAGACGATTGGATGTCACCAAAAATGTGAAACTATGGCAACCCCCTGCAGCATTCGTTATCCGTTATGAACATCATTGTGGTTACATTATCGATACATATCGAGACACGCCAAACTTATTTTCACCGAATCAGGCTTCTTCTAAGAATATTACCCGAGCCAACACTTTATACTGCACAAAACTTCTTTTAGAGTCTGAAATCCAAAGAGTAATTGCGTTCGCTTGCACTTAGTAGTATAAATATGGATTATCGTTCACTTGCCCAACCGCTCAGAACGTAACAGCCGAGGAAAGTTCGGTAACGTTGCATGATAACAACTATCAAAATTTTGCTTTTTCTCAGAGCAAGAGAAGATCGGATATATTGCAAAGCAAGCTGAACCTACATCACGCTCCAGTACCATCCCCTGAGTTACTCACAATACCACTTAAAGGGGCGGCATGAAAAATTTCGGAGTAGCTGTACTGTAGATCTGGCGACGTGATCTTAAATGTGACTCGCCTCTATTCGGAGTACAAGTAGTATCTAATTAGTTAGTTACGCGTTAGCTACTATTGACACAATCCTTGAATGCAATATCGGCTCAGTTATCCCTCGTGTATCTCCACCACTGGAAAAGACTTATGCCCTTGCTCTGGTTGGGTAAATGTCAGAACCAGGACCCAAATGAGTGTAAACTTTCAGATCCAGGACCCCTTGCAAAACCAGGACCCGGACCCGTCCTAATTTAGTTCGGTGTTCATTACTTTTCAAACAGCCTTGATGGGCGAGTATGGCGCCTTTAGTATCGGCATCGTGCCATAAAAGGTTGCAGAGTGGCAGGAGGTCAAACTCACAGTAAAGTATGTAATGTGAGTAATAATTTATGTATAAAGTTAAATACGTAATCCATGATGCACAAATTGAAAACAGCAATATCAGAATAAACCTTTCCCATCACTCGATATGAAGCTGTGCTTGCACCTCAAGATGCACAAACCGATGCCTCGGTAGCGCTTCCGTGGCACCCAGAACCACCATCTGACCCGATCCAATGTGGCCTGTCGGACAAGCAAGCATCGCCCTTAAAAACATCTTTTACCTCTGGAGCACTTGATCGTTGACGGGCTACAGCTCGTTTTTTTATTATACTAATGAAAGTCGTTGTCGATATGGCATGAGGCATGCGTCACCCGCATAATGCGTGCCCAACAATAAAGACACGTAATGTCAAAGCGGCAGATTTTGAACTTCAGATGGCTAAAACGGATGACTAAGCTTACTAATGCGCTGAATTAGTCGTATCAAAATGAAACCAATCTCATTAAGCGAAATTGGACCCCATGCACGTCTGCATAATAGCGAACTGTGCATAAAGAACAAAGTAGCGCAAATTCCAGTCCTTTAAATTCACCGCCACTGCTTCTGACGAAGCCACTCTTCCAGCAACAATCCACTGGCAGGTTTTCAAAGAATACGTCTGGAGAGGCAGGCGATACGAGTTAGTCCTGATGCGGTATACATAAGTCAAGGTGACGTTAGTTGGAGTTAACGCTGCACGTATCATGGATTTGGACACCCGACTAAATTAGGACGGGTCCGGGTCCTGGTTTTGCAAGGGGTCCTGGATCTGAAAGTTTACACTTATTTGGGTCCTGGTTCTGACATTTACCCGCTCTGGTTCCGGTGCTGGGATAATGATGTAAAAGCACTGTAGACTTGTTTGAAGTCGGATATCTCTTGCCTTGTACTTACGTTTCCCAGCTCGTATTCCGCCACTGTTTTCAGTTGCGCTTTACACTGGTACCATATATAGTCAATAGACCACTGGAGCAAATAGTCAGTGTGTTAGGGGATAAGTATGTAATGTGAGTAATAATTTATGTATAAAGTTAAATACGTAATCCATGATGCACAAATTGAAAACAGCAATATCAGAATAAACCTTTCCCATCACTCGATATGAAGCTGTGCTTGCACCTCAAGATGCACAAACCGATGCCTCGGTAGCGCTTCCGTGGCACCCAGAACCACCATCTGACCCGATCCAATGTGGCCTGTCGGACAAGCAAGCATCGCCCTTAAAAACATCTTTTACCTCTGGAGCACTTGATCGTTGACGGGCTACAGCTCGTTTTTTTATTATACTAATGAAAGTCGTTGTCGATATGGCATGAGGCATGCGTCACCCGCATAATGCGTGCCCAACAATAAAGACACGTAATGTCAAAGCGGCAGATTTTGAACTTCAGATGGCTAAAACGGATGACTAAGCTTACTAATGCGCTGAATTAGTCGTATCAAAATGAAACCAATCTCATTAAGCGAAATTGGACCCCATGCACGTCTGCATAATAGCGAACTGTGCATAAAGAACAAAGTAGCGCAAATTCCAGTCCTTTAAATTCACCGCCACTGCTTCTGACGAAGCCACTCTTCCAGCAACAATCCACTGGCAGGTTTTCAAAGAATACGTCTGGAGAGGCAGGCGATACGAGTTAGTCCTGATGCGGTATACATAAGTCAAGGTGACGTTAGTTGGAGTTAACGCTGCACGTATCATGGATTTGGACACCCGACTAAATTAGGACGGGTCCGGGTCCTGGTTTTGCAAGGGGTCCTGGATCTGAAAGTTTACACTTATTTGGGTCCTGGTTCTGACATTTACCCGCTCTGGTTCCGGTGCTGGGATAATGATGTAAAAGCACTGTAGACTTGTTTGAAGTCGGATATCTCTTGCCTTGTACTTACGTTTCCCAGCTCGTATTCCGCCACTGTTTTCAGTTGCGCTTTACACTGGTACCATATATAGTCAATAGACCACTGGAGCAAATAGTCAGTGTGTTAGGGGATATGGCATTCTTAATCAGAAATAAGCAGGGTGCTAAAAATGAGGATATTTAACCTCATACCTCAAACTGGCTGTTTGAGGGCTTCCTGCAACTCTAAAATGAGGCAGCCATTTGCCCATACTGAATTTCATATACCAGCAGATGAGCCACGAGACCTCACAGAGAATGTCAAACCAATATCAACTCGAGTCCACGCCAAGCTGTCGGTGTACTAATGCTAATTTGACAAAGCAGCAATCTTAATTAGGTCGAAGTATTGCTCTGCATTGCCTACAATTGTCCTACGAGGGGAGTGCCTAAACATCACGTGGTCCATACCATGCAAATGGCACACTGTACCATGGTATACAAAAAGTTTGCGACATGGATCCAAACACAACAGTTTTGGAGACAAGATAATGAATGATCTTTAGCGGTATGAACAAATAAAAAACAATTAAAATATGGCTGAAGCAAGGGTCGTTTTTTTCTTGCTTTGAAACCCATTATCTGATTTCCCGAAGCTTGACGGCAGCCGCCGTGAACCGTTTGGATCACCACCGCTTGTGTGGGGTGTGCTTTTTCGGTGATTTCAGTGTTTAGATAGTCGCTAACGTGCGTCACAAACGGATTGATCACATTGTCAAAGTACTAGTTAATATGTAGGCACAGTCTGCAATGTTTAGAGTGTACCATTTTATTGGTACGGTTGTGCTAGACCTTAATTGTTGTCTGACACGTTAGAGCAGACGTCCGATACGAGAGGAAGATCTACAGCCTACGTAGAGATACCTCTCGGATCACTAGGTGTGTCGCGATGTGGGCACGCTTCTATTTTATTGTAAGTATAAAACTTATCATATTTTGAAGCCACCTAGTTAAATGAGGCGCTCCGGTGAAGCTTATATGAGGCATTTCGTACTTTTTCGTAACACAATGCCTCATTTTTAGCAGCCTGGAAATAAGTAACAATTATTAGTAATTCAAGTAGTATTATAAATTTTAATGTAACCACTCCCATAAAATGACCTTTTATTGGAATACAAGCGGCGGGTAACGCAGACAAGGATGTTACACTCGAATGTACACTGATAGTGAAGCGGATCGACACAAAACTCACCACACTCCGACAGGAGAACGACAAGTTAATCCGGACATGTATCTTCAGACCTCGTTAAGATCATTTTTAGTAGCTTATGGTTAATTCTAAAAAGACTACCTTCTAACACAAAATGACCTTTTATTAACATTTTACATTTAGCTTTCTTTTGCGTTCGTTTCTGGCTTTAGGGTGACTACCTGGCTCTGCAGTTTTAGATTATTAATAACGTACGTTTAGGTTCGTCCACCACACGTCACTTCCAATCTAGAGTCTCCATGGCCTCCTCAACATTCAAGCTCTTCTCTCCATTGACGCTTGGCGGCAAGAGCAACCCCGTGCAGTTGCAGCATCGCGTGGTCATGGCGCCACTCACAAGACTTCGGACGGGCGACAAGGGCGTGCCTACCGACCTTGTGGCCGAATACTACGCGCAGCGCAGCACTCCGGGGGGATTAATTATTGCTGAAGCGACTAACATCAGTCCTACAGCACGTGGTTATTTCGGTGCTCCCGGTATATTTACTCCTGAGCAAATTGAGGGCTGGAAAAAAGTGACACGCGCAGTGCACAGCAAAGGTGGCAAGATGTTCCTGCAGCTTTGGCACACTGGACGAGTGGGACACCCTTTAAACCAACCAAATGGAATCTTGCCAGTCTCATCATCCGCAGTTGGACTCGAAGACATTAAATCCTTCGCAGTGACCCGTGAAGGTCGACAAAAGTACGTTACACCGCGTGCTCTTGAAATCCAGGAAATTCCAGCAATCGTTGCCGACTACCAGCGTGCTGCAGTGAATGCTATTGCTGCAGATTTCGACGGGGTCGAGGTTCACGGTGCCAACGGGTATCTGCTCGAGCAGTTTCTATGCGACGGTGTGAATAAACGCACCGATGAGTTTGGGGGAAGTGTGGAGAAGCGTGCTAAGTTGATGTTAATGGTGCTCGATGCCATCTTGTCGAGTTTACTTTCGAGTCAAGTGGGAATCCGCTTATCTCCTTTTGGTGTCACTTTTGGCTGTACAGACTCGAACCCAGCAGAAACGTATGGCTACGTTCTTAAAAAACTAAACGCTCTGAATTTGGCTTATGTGCATATCATTGAGCCTCGTGGTTTTCACTTCACGAGTCCTAGAGTACCGAAAGAAGGCACTACTTTATTCTGCCGTCCACTCTATCATGGTGTGCTCGTGACATCGTCAGGTTTTGATCGTGCAGAAAGCATTAAAGTCACGGATAGTGGTGACGCAGACTGCGTGGCATTTGGTCGACCATTTATTTCAAACCCGGACCTTGTGGACCGTCTGAAAATCGACGCACCCTTAAACCCACCGGATACGAAAACCTTTTACATGCCCACAGGTGATTCGCTTTCAGTGGGTTACACGGATTACCCAACACTTGAGGCAAAACCTTCGCTATGAGCTGTCGTTCTAGCTAGGCGTTTTGTCACCCAAAAGGACGCCCTAATTTTAGATCCACCACCCTTTAAATTACACGGTAATACCACTCCTGATTTAGCTTTGTGTGAAAGATTTTTAAGTGTACAGAAAAGAGACTCCATATACTCAACGCAAGTGTGGCAGCGGCCTCGACCTGGAGAGGAAACAAAGCCGCCTGATGGGCCGAAAAGGCAGGCCCCACCCGGCACGAATAATGGAAATACGAACGCTAAGGAACATAAACAAACAAGCAATCAAGAAACAGACAAAAAAACAAGCAAAAATTTGAGCAGCGAGACTCAATGGATTGTATTGTCGAAGAGACGCTACCCTCACACGATGAGGAAGACAGCACAGGCAGCATGGACCAAGACGAACCTGACTGCCAAAGTCCCACTGGACACGTATATTCATATTGAACTAACAAACATCAATCAACAAAACAAACAACAGGATGAGCACGCCAGTCAAGATAACAAGGGACAGCAAGCAGGAATTCATCAAGAATGCAAGCAGGAAGATAATCAAAAACCTGAACCAGAAGCCGGACAAGACGCCGACTCAAGCGAAACAGGGCAGCATGACGAGAATCACGATCCCAGGAAACGACACGACGGGACGCATGAGGAAACAATACTACCGGCAGAGATCTACAAGGCGCTACAAGCATCGATACGCGAAACAAAAAATAACGAAACAAGGATAGAATGGGTACTAACGGCAGCAGAACTATTTACAGCAGCACATGCGACGATAAACATTGATGAAAATTCAGTACAGCCGGCAAAACGCAGATATCCAAAACTAAAAGGGGTGAGAAAACAGATTCGCCTTTTCCACGAAGTTGGCACGAGTACGGACTCCAGCTATAAAGTATGGGGAAAGCTTCTCACGCAAATTCTGCTCAACGTCTATAACACTAAATGGTATCTTAAACATTTGCTCCACCGAGCAATAAGCAAAATCAAATGGACGAACACTAAACCATAAATCAGTGGATGCAAAAAATGGCAAAAGGACAAGAAGATACAGCCAAGCACGACAACACTATGCATGGACAGGACGGGTATCACACGTACATGTTCAATTCATCAGTGTTCTCTGCACAAGACATTATAACACTGAAGAAAATGTGTTCAGAACCACGAGATGCATCCTTAGGAGCCAGACTAAGAGAAGGCACTAAAGAAGAATGGCGCATTATCGCAGTTCTCGCTAAGGAAGCATAGTATGCAGGAGAATGCCAGGCTTTCTAGGGAACATCTTAGATGCAAAGGACAATTACGGATCTATACAACTATACAACAACAAGTTGAAGGAGAGTTACACTTAAAATTACGCAGCTGTGTGGAAATTAAAGACACGAGACAGCAAACAAGGGAAATCAAAGACGACATACTCATGGCAGCAGCTGCCTTAGGTACACGGGTACGCCTGGGAGAAATTCACAACCTATTAGCATTAACCAAAACAATTAGTTAAGATTACGTCAAGCGAAGAATTTATGTCTTCTTCGATAAAACAACGGCAAAATCGCTAGAACAAACACAAATCCGCTACCGTGGATTTGTGTACAGCTTAACCAACCCTGTAACAGGCTAGCTGTTACTGGCTTACACTGTAAGATTTGCAGTGAGGAAGCGTGCAATTGAATAGGACAAAATATAATTTGGTCCTCCTTAGTTTACCTGAGATAAACTTTAGAGTAGACTTATTAATTTATTTATTAATCACTTAAGTCTATATATATTTGAAACACATATAAACCAAAGGCCACGTGTCTAGAAGAAGGTAAGTTTAAGAGTGAATATATTTATGAGTGGTTAAGAGTTAACTAGTATAATTAGACCTAGACTAATCATAGTAACATGTAGTATAAAACCGATATAATGATGTCTTTATCATTAGATTACTTGTTAGATTCGATAATTATATCAGAATCTGATCTCAAGGTGGATTATAACAACTTATAATCCAATATTCGCATTTCAGACATTAAGTCTGAAATTGACTGTGATATTTAAACTTAAATATCACTTATGTAATGGCACCCCATTGCAAACCCACACGCACCAGAACAAGGATCGATATGGGCGAGGCAACTAGGACGGGATGGAATACGGAAAGAACCACCACGACAGTACATCACCAGACACACAGATATCGGACGGATAGTGGCATTCTTACAAAAGCACTCAGTGATCAAGTTCGACTTCTCAAACATGGATGAATGCGCGCCAAACTCATGGACCTCAACGGAATGGAGTTTTAAACTTCATTCAGCGGAATGTCCGGAACCCTTCTATACTGGTTCGTACGCACATTAATATTACAACACCCATATGGACGACAAGGACTACAATGTTTCACATGTGGTAACATTGCGCATACAAGAGTCAGATGTACCTACAAAGTGGAACAACTGAATGGACCAGGAGCGAGAATTGCAACAGATCAGGAAATTGCAGAACTCGAGGATCTAGCGAAACCGTTCAGTAGTTTGACGAAATCGAGCACAGCGCAAGTAAACGGCTCAAAATACAGCAGGAGACAGTAGCTAGGACCAACAAAGCTGTCCAGCCCGACTATAATTCAGGCAAAAGGAAAAGTCACGAGCCAGCAGCAAACTCAACACCAACACGAACAGAGGCCACGGAACACAAGAAACCATCACCACCCCAAAAAAGGACTTGGGTAACAGTACGGCTCGCCAAGTGGAGGAAGCTACATAGACACAAAGCATCACTAATCCAAAAAGGTATCAAGATTTCAGCCAGATATGAGCCATTGCAGGGAGAGGACGATACTGTCAGTACCGCACCAACACCAGCTCAGGAAGAACAGTAGCAAGTCATCGACCTGTCGTCTGGCGACGATTCCACGGAACCGAAGGAGGCGGCAGTCCTACCAACACCGACAACACAGTTATATCTAGTGACAAGACGGGTTCCAAAATTGGAACAAACAGCCCAGCTGGTGACACTGAAACAAAGAGAAAGAGATATCATCCAAGGAATTAGAGACAAATACAACACAACCACCAACCTGAGCAAGATTGACAAACAAATCCCGTTCTCGGACACAGTAACATTCTCAGCCATAGCAGCTCTTCTAAGAACACGAGAAGTATCAACGCCAACAACAGGGTACTGTATGGCGATGACACTAGCACAATCCATCGCAAGCTATAATCTAGTAGCTGGAGACTTGGCAACCCTGAATACATAAAGAGAGGATTTGTGTGAATGGCAAAAATCAACTTCGCGGAACAATTCAATCACCATGTACGAATGACTTATTAACGTTAATAGGGGGTGGACCGAGTTGTCAGCAGTAGAATCTAACAAACAATTCAAATGGTACCTGGAGGAATACGCACTAGCCCCATCAACACGAGAGGTACTATTAGAAAAGCACAACTGAGGGACAAGTGAATTAATGACAATGTCGGCCAACCTATTACAACGAGAAATATATACACAGAATCATGGCACTGCTCCAAATACAAACCTAGTATAATCGCAAGAGGCGGAAAGAAATGGGCAACAGGACAACAAATACCACTCATAATACAAGCATGTCTGAGTGACATCGTACAACGGCAGCATACAAACGACTCAGCACCATAGATTCTTCGATTCTGGGGAGACCATTACTCTGCATTTATACACGTCAATACATTTAACGAAAAAAAACAAAGTCACAAACACAAGACACAGACACCTTCAAACACAAAATACCGATGAATCAATGCTCCCAGCAATAGGCGGGGCAGAGAAAAACAACAGGAGGACTGAGAACACACATTTTTGGATGGGAAAGCCATTACTATACATGAACAACTAACGAAACAAGGTTTAAGCCAAGACCAACAAGTAGCAATAACTTTGATGAGAACTCATCAAGGCCCGCACCAAATCGCTAAGCTAATACGGTTCTTGATACGACACAACCAACAACTGAGTCAAATGGACAACGACAAAGTTATCGGATTAGACATCACTCATAGAGAAAAAGTACTGATATACAAGCAATGCTTCACCTTATTAGATTCCACGGCAAATACTAGTTGAATGGAAAGTCATGCTGGAAACGATACGGATGATCCAGCATCCCACCACACCGTCAGACGACCAGCATATGAGAACCCGTCTCAAACAACAGCAAAAACCAAAGTCTGCTCTGACGAGCGACAACCCACACGAGAACAAAAACCAGGACCAGCAAAAGCCAGTACAGCAAAAAAGACAGCATACAATAACACCTTTGGAAGAGGAACACATTAGAACATTTGACCGCACGCTACCCCGTAAGAATCATAACGAAAACAGAGAATACACACAACAACGTCACAGTCAGACCGCATCCACAGATACAAGCATATCCTACTCACATTGGGGACAGCAATGGAAAAACTTGGAGATATCTGGTCCAGCGACCTAAACGCTTCCTTTCCACAAGACTTAACAAACCAAGGAGCATGGTTACAGGCTGTGAAACTACACCCGGACCATCTCTTGAAGGCCGTCAAATTGTTCCAATTTCTGGAAGAGATTATCACCAACCTAAGCTCTTCAGTACTTGAAACCTGGACAAGCACATGGAAGTTAGAATGCCTTCAAACAGCATTAAAAATGTTACGCACCCAACTTAGAGACAAACAAGTCAAAACTGAGACAGAGAGATGGATCTCTGCCTAAACAGCGGCACTCCAAAAGGGATACTTTACGGAACTTAACAAATGCATAAACTGGGAACATTTACGGATATCAAATTATGGAAAGTTGACATATTATGATTATGTGATATATCCAACACACACCACCTAGCCCAACACTGGATCTGTGCTATGGTATACGACAAAGAAATTTTGGCACTCAAAGGGCTCAACGCAGCCAAATCAGACAATATCGTTTCAAAAGCTTTCAAGACATCTAACGGCTTTACGAACACATAAGCAATATGGAAAGGTATTCCCAACAGGAACCAAAAATGTGAATTTGAAGTTAATAGCACACATCTTCTATACATCCCTACAAGAACAAGGGAAACCATGAGCGCGATGATAATTATTAGTCACAACCAACAGCAGCATCTTACAGAAGGGAACTATGTGAAACAGAAGGCTGTGACGGATTTATATGGAAGTTACTATCAAGTGAAACAATTCGAAGAAAATTGGATCTTAGGAGGGGACTTACCACGAAACAACACTATATCCAGCGATATTCTTCATGACGCAGAACGTGAGAGGATTCACAGCAAAGAATAGAATCAAGTGGATGACAGCATGGAGACGGATGCCAAAACACCTACAACCATTGGCATGGATGATACTGGAAACACACATAACAAATCAACAACAAGCACAGGAGCTCGAAACAACATGGGAACGGATATAGAGTTTCCTACCACAAAATGACGATCGCAAAATTTCTTACTGGAGCGCGCACAACGACAAGACCAGAGTAGTAGTCATTCTTCTAAACCCTAACAGATACATCAACCAACAGATTGATCGCAGTTAACACGAATGAGATAAGATTAGTCAATATTTACGCTCCAAATACAAAGCGAGCAAGAGAACAGTACTTCGCATCGCTCAATACGGGACTACAAAGCAGTCAAATTTTAATAATAGCTGGGGACTTCAACAGTGTCCAAGAGCCATTACTTGACCGAAAACGAGGTCAACGCACTCACAAACCAGAGCGTATAGCACTACAATAGCTACGGATAGACAAAGGGTTACAAGATGCACTCATTCTAGCCATGGATACGGAGGATGAACCGCGAGACATACTGCCAACGAATTACTATACCTACTGGAGTGCAAAATCCGACAGTAAGATAGATGGGTTTTACGTGCCAATTACTGAAAACATACAAGTGGAGTTACGGTAGCAGAACCGATGCAGGCTTCGACCATCAAAATGTAACTTTATATAAAAAAGCCGACCGGACAACGTATACAGAAGAAACGACAAAGAAAACTACAGTACCCGATCCAGACAGCATACCCAGAGGCAATGCAGGAAGAAGTGATACGGGAGCTGATAACAGCCAGAGTGGGATGTGGAATCACACTACAAACATGGGACACAATGACACACAAATGCAGGAAGGTACTCTATACACTGGCCTCTCAACACAAAAACGAAAGAAACGAACAATCCACAAGGTAAACGCGTTACATCGGGCACATATTTACACAAGACACGGTTGTATTAAAGCCAGCAATGACAAACTAGAACAGGGGATGACATACAGTCAGGAGAACAGAAGTCAGAAAACGACGGAGTTTCAAACGGGTATCCACCTGGGAACAAGACCAAACAATAACCAACATTGAACGTAAACATGGGAAACATTTCAACTCAGGCATGACCGCGGCAGACAAAATGGCATCAGAATGGGCATCAATAGTGGGTCACCTACAGCATCGAACAATTAGAGGAAGCGTTCAGCAAATTCACCGGCATACCTAATGCACAAAAGATAACACCAGCAGAAAATGCAACATTAATGGGCAGGATAACAGAACATGAATGTATACAGGCCTTTCAAGCATTAAATCGACATAGGGCAGCAGGAACAGACCAGCTGAACAACGATTTTTTTCTGGATGCACAGGCAATCATGGTCCCCATAATGATTACAATCAGTAACGAACTTTTACAGGGAGGAACACCACCATCCTCATTTTTGGACAGCATCATCATACCTTTGAGAAAGAAAGGTGAATCACGGGACGCAATGGATTATAGACCAATAGCACTGCTACAAACAGGTTACATGGTATATACAAAAATAATAGCGACCAGACTTCGAGCAGTACTTGGAAAATTATTTGGACATTCTCAACAAGGTTTTGTGAAAGGATGCAATATATTCAAAATTGTCACGATCATGTTAGCAATGCTAACCAAGGCGAAACCACTAGAGGACTTACCAGCAGAACAGTCACCGATGATCTTACTATTAGATTTCAGAAAAGCGTATGACGCTGTTGCACGAGAATTCCTTTTTATCACGTTAAAACAGTTTGGATTCAACACGACACTTATCAACATAATAAGAAACTTACCCAACGGAACGAAAGCACAATTTTTGGTCAATGGTGAAGTCTTAGAACCGCAGGAAGTAGTTTTCGTAATACGACAAGGATGTCCACTCGCAACATTGCTGTTCATATTAGCAGCAGAGATATTATCACTAGCTATCAATCAAGCGACAGTCATCAAATGGATACACATACTGTAATGGGGTGCCATTATATAAGTGATATTTAAGTTCAAATATCACAGTTCAATTTCAGACTAACTGTCTGAAATGAGAATTTTGGATTATAAGTTATTATAATCCACCCTGAGAACAGATTCTGATATAATTATCGAATCTAACAAGAGATCTAATAATAAGGGTATTATTAGATCAGTTTTATACTACATGTTTGTATGATTAGTTTAGATTTAATTATACTTATTGACTCTAAACCACTCAAAATATATTCACTCTTAAACTTACCTTCTTCTAGACACGTGGCTTAGATATTTATATATATATATCAGGGACTATTTAATTAATTAAATAGTCTACACTAAAGTTTATTTTAATAAATAACAGACAAAATTACATTGTTTGACACATTGCACGATGCTCACTTGCAATTTAATAGTGATGCCTGTAACAGCTAGTCTGTTACACATACCAGGAAGTAGAAGGGAGCGACGCAAGTGATCGGCCTTTGACGATGACTCAACCATATTCCTTCAGGAAGGTAGACATCTAAAGAAGGTTCGAAGAAAAATCATGGAATTTGGCAAACTCTCGGGACTTAAGGTTCAACAAACCAAGAGTAATATGTTGTTTCTCAATACAGCAATCACACGGAAGAAATTTTACGAATACCGAGTTATAGCACATGGAGCTACAGTCAGATATCGCGGCTACGAAGTCGGAACTGGACGACTGGGGGACATCAACTGCGCAAAACGCATACGATCGATTCAACGAAGATATGCGACGGCATCGAAAATGTCAACAACAGTAATAAAACGAGTATTACTATTAAACGTCATCATGTTACCAGCGGTACTATTCACAGCAGCAGTATTCGGCATACCTAAATGGGCAGAACAAGAATTACTCAACATGCAAAAGAAATTCCTCTGGACACATAGCACTACGACGGAATCAACCAGACACAAGATTAACCCAGAGTTAGTGCACTTACCGAAACAAGCAGAAGGACTTGGACTCACTTCGATTCCGCTAGCCTGCAACACTCAAAAAATGAAACACACAATGTTATGACTGATACAAAATCTAGACAGATATTATGACGCATGGAAATCTTGGATGTTACGGGAGGTGAACGCTCAATGGACGGAGCTAGTAACGCCACGAAGAAGAATATCACGGGGTCGCAACATAAAAATACACACGTCACTAGATTAATTGATGGACCATCTGATAACACCGCAAACAGCACATACCAAGCACCATAAACAAAGAAAACTACGAAAATGGGGAATATCCTTAATATATAGCTCGTCACCGATTCCCATCCGAGGCGAACTCACAATGCAAACACAGCTATATCTGAGGAACCCACCTCCATGGTTAAACGACTACAAAAAAGGAAAGGGCCCTTTCCTAAATTTGTGTTGTGCGAGGATCGAACCCACTGCCTCTGACTTATGACTTGCCCTTTCCTAAATTTGTGTAGTGTGAGGATCGAACCCACTTCCTCAGACTTACCAAGTTGGTGCTTATCCACTGCACTATTTGAACCCCCGGTTAAGCCTACACTGTAGGGCAGATGGACATATCAAGACTATGAAACAGCACTAGGCAGCAGCACTGAGCCAGGCATTAACATTAACACCATCCGATTACGACAAATGGAAAACAGAATACAATGGACAGTAAAAGAATAAGGAACTCCAGCAGAATCGACAAGGGACGCACGAACACAGCAAGAAGGTGATGGAGATTGCATTGTCTTCATGGCACACCAATTACTACACAGGATACCATGTGAGGTCCAGGACACAGTGGCCAATCACACCATGCTTAAGGCACTCAAAAGACAACCATTTCAAGCACTGAAAAATCAATAACGGATTCAAAAAAATTCGTGGACAAATTACATCAAAAGGTAGAAACAAGTACATGGCAACGAGCTGCAATGTCACAACAACCACATAATGTATGGGCAAGTCAAGATGAATTATCAAATATGGACGGGATACAGAATAGCTATGCGCCAACTAAATCTTTATCGCCCAGCACGCATAGGAGACAACAGCTGCAAAATTCTCAAAGAATGCCAAGGAAAGCCTGAAACAATCGAACACATTATCTGGGACTGTCACTATGCCCAATATAACTGGAAGGAGATACTTCAACCATGGATAACGACAGGAATACAACAGGACCAGATTGCGCAGTATCAGTATAATTGTGCGAGTAGACATCCGCCTAGCATGTCACAAGAAGTTAAAAATTGGATCCAGAAGACGCACCCATACGAGCAGGATCACATCACCAAAGTCTGGAACAGAACACGAAGAATATATTATTCACACTATGCCTAACGGAGTTGTGGATACACAGAGACGAAGTCATATTTCGAGGAAGAAAGGAGACAACAATACACGGACACCGCAAATTATAAACAAGGCATTGAGACAACTAAAGGCAATACGGTAAAATTATTTTGTACTCGGAGTATTATTTACGAAGTAAAGTTACCACTAAAAGTTCCTACATAATTAAGTACGAGTTAGTTTCAAATTCGCAGTCTAGGCCTCACCCAACAAGGATGGGGGGGGTTCTGAAATAATCAGGAGCAAAGGATATCAACGGACGAACGGCCTGGGCACGGGCCCAGGCCCCCCCCCCCCTCTCGGACAGCGGCACGCCCCCCAACGCGGGCAAGCAAGTTCACCGTCAGCAGCGATAAGTGTGGCGGTGAACTCTGCTCAGGACAATCGGGACTGGTCTCACATAGATCCAGTCCCTGCGACAATGAGGATAACACTTGGGGGTGTAGGAGAGCCTATGGGGCCACTACACCCAGGACCAACGGTGCATTCAAGCGCCGCGAATATCGAAGTTACGACAAGGTGTGAAGAAATGCCTACGGGGCCATCACACCCAGGTTTCAAGATGCAATCTCAGGGAAGGACGCTTGGGGGTGTGGCAGAGCCTGCGGTGCCACCACACCTAAGCCCAAATGTGCACTCACCGGTTGCTTTTACAGGAGGAATGTCAGGGTGTGAAAAAGGGCCTGCGGAGCCATCACACCCAGGTTCAAAGATGAAATTTCATATTGTGGAAGAAGGGAATCTGCAATTTAAAATTGCTAACAATGGAGGAACACCGCGTGTTAACGGACGAGAACAGGTGGAAGAACGACACTTCCACTTCAGTCCAAAGTACACTAAGTCAAAGGGTGCGAAGAGCATCAAGAAGACCAACCACGGGCTACGTGGAACCGGACCTAACGAACCGCCACCAGTGACAGGACGTGCGGCGAACAAGAGAGGAAAGGCGAATTCACCGCCCGCAGCGATAATTGCGGCGGCGAACTTTGCTCAAGATACAGGAGGATGGTCTCATATCGAGCCAGTTTTTACGACATGGATGCAAGGGGGAGAGGTTACGCCTACGGGGCCACCACACCCAGGATTGCGCATAGTCACTTTTGATGATACACAGAGTGAACGACTCTGGAAAGGATTATTTGGGCTTGTATCGGCGTGACGATGGCTACTTCGGGACCAAGTTGTTTTTCAAGGCAGTGTTGTGCAAGAAGACGGGATTCGACTGTTAAGCAGTTTAAAGTGCATTAACAACCTAGACCAAGCACCGGATCACGACTTCAGACGACAAGACCGAGAAAAAACAAGGTTTGCCGAGCAAGGACCCGACTAATAGTTTAAATAAGTCTAGATTACATTCTAGTCTTTATAGGTTCACAGTAGCTAATAGTTAAGACTAATTAGACTACATTTTACTACCCTAAAATGCATGTCATAGGCGACTGCCACTCATAAGCGGGGCCTACTATTAAGAGCTAAAACTTTACACATCAGCTTTTACGCAAATCGTAAAAGCTATATTACCCTAACTTATTTTAGGAATAATCCTAGTGATCCGAAATTAGGTTCGAGTCAACCTGATCCAGACCATTGCGCGTCCTCTCATATCGAGACACGCGAAGATAACCTAAGCTAGCCTATGTTCAGACACGCTTCTAACGTGTCGATAAACTTGGTACACACTTCGAACCCCATGTCACGCATACAAAAGGTTAGTGTTTTGCACGCAAGTTTGGTATTTTGCACATAATTTGGGGTAGCTTTTACGAGTGCTTGTCATAGGCGACCACAGCAATTTTGACAGGGTTTGGTAGTACCGTGGAAACATAGGTGTCGCCTTTGACATGCATTTTACGGTAGTAGTACTACTACTATTACTCCTCCCACCGTAATTAGTCTGTGTGCAAAATTAGTCTGTGTTCGGAATTAGTCTGGCACAGACTAATTTAGGTGAAGAAAAATTAGTGAGTTCTCAAAACTTCCTAAATTAGTCTGGACACAGTTGGCCCCCTGTACCATAACGAAGGTACAACGTACCGTAAAGAATGATGTCAAAAAGCAGAGCAGCTTCACAAAGGGCGGGGGCTTCCTGCAAATCCATCCCGCTGATATCAATCGTTTTGAAAACACCCTTGCTGAGGTAGAGATATCGTAAGATAGATTGATACAGGTGAAGAAAAATTAATCATTACACATTTTGAACACTTTTTCAACTTGCTTTTTTATAAATCTTTGATAACTCTGGTAATAAAAGTGTGACCTCTAGCAAACTCTTCGATAGGATAATCAGCTGGGTTCCATACTGCGGCGTAGGGCGCGAGGTATTCAGCCTTTGCAGCCGGTTGTTCCACAATTAGCTGACGCTCGTACTCAAGCGACTGCGCCAATATCGAGCATGAACACGAAGCCACTTGTGCGCTTCTGCGATTTCGAGTCGCTCCTCTAGTCGCTGGTTTGTTTCCATGAGATTACCGGCTTTGTTGACCGTGCTGTAGCCATACTTCTGCAAGATATCCTTCGACTTTTTTGTTTAAAAACACTTTTCTTCCAGCTTCTACACCCAGATACTACGGCGAGCAGGCCTTCAGACCCTACGCCAAGTCAACAAACGGACTCGAACTCTTCATTGCCGGTGCACAGAAAGCAGCATCGTCCACGATCTGCGTGTCGCTAAATCAATAGTAGAGACACTGTTTTGTAGCATAGAATGAAGTTATGGCTAGCTTTTATTAGGATCTTGCGCCATCGATAGAATCCACGACACGATTGAGGAGCCATCTGTTGAATTCCAGGTTCCACTCGCGCCCTGACTGACGCAACCATATAAAGCCTTTCTGATGGCGCACACGTGCCGGTGGCGTCACACTTGGATCGACCGCAACTACTAGTACTGTGGTATGTATCTGTAACGTGGCATTCAGGTACGCCATATTGATGTCCCCTTCAGCCCCAACTTTGCTGCGATCGACATCAGAGCCAATTCATTGTCCCTGGCTTAGCACCATTCAAAATCCTGGTCAAGTTCCGCTTTAGCGCCGCTGCATACGCTCGTAGTCTTATCGTGTTGATCATTTTAGTCCTCTGGATCAGCTTGGTGTCGGTCGCCGTACGTGACATCTTGACGCACACGAACCGCAGCGACGAACTTGATTGTATTCTCGCTGGGATGTAGACTTGGCAATGGACCTGTCTTGTCCACGCGTGTAGTTAGTTAGTTGGCTTTCCACTACTTAAGGTCCTCTGGCTTTAGGGGCTTCCTCCATTTCCACTTGTACTTAACATTCACAGCATCACGTACCTTCATTGCCTTCATGTTGTTGTCGCGAAGCATCTTGTACACGTGGACTTCATCGTCAGCAAATTGAGATCCTTGAGCTCTTCCGTCTTGCGCATGACGATGGATCATCGAGGATGGTCTTCATTACCGTTGTGTTCATGGAATGTTCTGCAGAGTTTCATCGTAGAAAGTGACCAATCACAGTGAGAGAACGTTTTATTCCTAACCCATCAGCAACGGGTTTTACGGTACGCTGTACTCACCTTATGGTACAGGGTGTGTGTGTGACACCTAGTTTAACCCAGACTAATTACCAACTTATAAATTAGTCTGGCACAGACTATTTCCGAACATACCTTAATTAGTCTGTGTTCATTAATAGTCTGGCACAGACTATTTAAGGTAGCAAGCTCAAAAACTCAGGTTCGAAATTAGTCTGGCACAGACTAATTACGGTGGGAGGAGTACAACTTAAGTACTATTAAGTACTTACACATTCAAGTCACTAAAGTGACATGGATTCAACGAGTGACAAAACCCAACAATCTTTCTCCACTGTAGTTTTAACGCGTACACCCATGTAGAGAGTAGTACACCCAGTACCAAGGAGAGCTCCACGCGTACCCGATGCAACGCTTTAACATTATATCCCCACTTCACCATAAATCTTCTCCGTACACGGAAATCTCGAATTCACGAATTTCTCCGCCACACAATCATCGAGAATTCTTCGTCGATGCCACGGCGGTACGACATTCGCAACCTTGTTTTTCGAGTGCGACAAGATTTAAGAGGTCGATCCGAGAACGCAGAGAGAGGGGAAGCGTGGATGGACGAGTTTGTAGAGAATGGAAACACTGCGACTTCTAGGATTAGATGCTCGCTCCCGTTTCACTATAAAATATGACATGAAATATAACTACCTTTGCGTGTGTGTTGTGCAGCATGCTATAACAGTTGTGTTTCAAACTCGTCATATGCGGAGCGTCTATGCTCGTTTCGTGAAGTCATGATGATAGATGCGACCCCATGATCCAAACGCCGAGAACTGCAAGCTGCTTTTGTTCATGGTTGTAACGATGCCTATGGTTGCAGTCAGTGTGTGTCCAGCATGCGCTTGTTGAGAACGAGCTGAAAGGAGCGCTTGCGACGGCTGTTGAAAAGTTCATTTATCGTCGACAAGGACTGCTCCGAGATCGCGGTGCTGATAGCCAAGTTTCCAGCTGTGCGGATTTTATTGTGCCAGGATCACGCAGTGAAGTATCTCCGCAAAGTTGTGATGAAGTACGATCTCCCTCTTTAGCAGAAGGCAAAACTCCAAGCCTTGCTCGGTCTTCTCGTCTACGCGAAGCAGGAAAATATGTACGATAAATTCATTGCGTACATGAAAACGATTCTCACCAATCAACCCATGTCTACAATAAACCCGGTAAAGAATCTGACATTCCCTAACATTTTCCACCATACCCGCCCATTCTGTGTGCTCTTTTGACGCCGAATCGACTTTCCATCAAGACGATATAGCCCTGAAGAACTGGTGTGATTACCGATCCATGTGGTGCCCATTTCAGCGTGAAACTGCGTTGACCATGACGAACAATAGACTTGAGACTTGTGGCGACCCTTTAAGGCGATACTTGAGTGGATAAGTTGGTCTTCACGTGGCTATGTACGGCATTCTTTTGTATCCGCGCACACTGGAGGATGAATTCAGGCTAAATGAAAACCCTATATCCAGCACGGTTAACTGTGACTACTGTACGACGAGACCAGGTGCAAGCTTACCGACCTATGCCGCCGAGTTGGTGTTTCCTGAAAATGAGCTGTCGCAGCGTGTCGAGTACAAATGTCGAAGAAGAAGAGGACAAGAACTTCAAACCGAAGAAGGCTAAACGTGACAATAACGTCGATCAAGATGATGATGATGATTGCACTCGAAGCTATGAGGAAGTTCATTTATGCAACCTCTGAAGGAGCCTTGTCGCTATGCGCTGTTGCTTCTGCGGCGTCAAGGGTTGGGATCTCTTATCCCCCCCCCCTCCATCCAAACGCATTGCACCTCGAGGGTTTCTTCGATTCGCTTCCGAAACTGACGAATTCCCAGATGACAGCTGCAATATATTGTCGTTGGAAAGCAAATTCTAGGTTTGAGGGGAAGGTCTCTCTAACAGAACCAGAAAGTTCACGATCGCATCGGATTTGTCGGCTCGAGCAAGTAGTTTAATACCAGAACTCGCTTTGAATCACTCTGTAAGCAAGCTGTCTCAGTTCTGGAACGAGTTCGCGACGCCAGTGTATCTGGTGAACTGAAGAGGCTCGAAGATGCCTTGAAGGCGTCAAGATTTATCGTCAACACAAGAAGATTTGTCATCCACACTACAACAGTCGATGACGACTCAAGAAGATTTATAAAAATACTTGGCGTCGACTGAAGGAGCTGAAAAAGATTTACTCTCGACGGAAGGAGGTATGCCATCGACGAAAGAAGGTTTTTGCCGTCGACTGAAGCAACTTCGCCGTCACCATTGCGTGACATCCTTTTGCCATCCTCGAACAAGCTGCCAGCGTTGATATCTAAGTCGTCGGAAGGAAGCACCAAAGTTCTTTCAAGATGCGACATTGAATCAAACGCATAAAACATCAAGGCGATTTAACGTATTGCATTGACTACAAAGAAACTAGGGAAAACCTCACAGAAATAATCCCCCTGAAGGACCAGTATGCTGTTGCTCAAGCTGCCATCAAGCATTATGAACGTGGGTGTCGCTTCAGGATTTATCGACGTGTACGACACCGACCAGCCCCTATCGCTGAGGGGTGTAAACAGCTTGTCGGGGTTACGTCTGTTGACCCTGTCGTCGAGAAAGGTAGACGATCAGACAAATAGATTGCTCACCACATCCACAATTTCCGACGCTTAGAGACATGTATCGTGAGTTATATATCATTATTTTCTTACAGACATGCACCCTGAGTTATATATCAGCGGCATCATTATTTTCTTACAGACATGTATCCTGAGTTGTGTGTGGCAAGGACCAAGGAGCACGCACGCCAATCTTCTTGATTTCACACCAGAATTGCAGTTAACAAGATGATATTAATGCTATGCTATTCCTCAACATATTTAGAGAATGCAAATCCAGCTTTTTAAGACAACACCGGCGACAGCTTCTCAGTTGTTTCGCTTGTGAGCTTATTCTTTGCTTAGAACTTAGAGACAAAGGATTATAATATAATATTTGGGCGATAGCAGCAACGTTGTTTGCCCTGGTAAGCGAGTTATTGGTAACGATATACTTCGAAGTAACTGGAATTGCATGATCATTTAGGCCGTGTTCGAACTCGACATAAATCGTTTTATCTCGGGAATTAAAACGATTTCTGCGATCGAACACACACCCAATATAAAATGGTTTAAGGCACATAAATCGTTTTATCGTAGATTAGCGTTTTTGCTGCTTTATGTGTCACTATCATGGAGGGCGGCGACAAATTAAGGATTTTTGTGCCCTCAAATTTAACCTTGAAGCCAATTTTCTCAAATAGTCCTCACAAATACATTACACAGTCGCGTTTCCCCTCTTCTCGTCACTGCCGTCAGGGAGAAACCATCGCACCTAAACTCGTTTGTTGTGCTTACGAAGAAACGTCGAATCGTCGTCTCTCTCGCCGTCATCACAGCAGTTCTAGCAGCTCTTGCTCCACAGTCAGCAGCCGTAGTGACGAAGACGAAGTGGAGACCTCGGACCTCTATGTTGACGACTGTTGCGTCGTCTACGAATCGTATGCCGCCGTAGCAAAACGTAGTAGTCATGCAGTAACTTCGATTTGCTGGAGCGATCTCCATCTTTTGCCAAACTCTGACGAAATTATCGTCTTATTGGCTGCGATGCGAATCAAGCATCGCCACACACGAGATGATAAGATACTAAAGCTAGCGGCGTTACAGCTGTGCTTTAAAATTTCTTATGCTCAAAGGGTTACAGAGCGCCACACAGGCTTGAAAAGCCTTTCTCGACGGCATATCGACGTCCGAAATGCTACTAACCGGTTTGTACAGTCGTCAATGGCGATTTAAAACACTACCAGAGACGTACGGGGCACTACCTTACGATGCCCAGCTCGCGTTTTGTGCTACATGTCGAGCAGATGCTACCTATGAGCTGTTAATGCGCAGTACGTGACCGACTTATCTGATGGCACGGTCTCGTGGTGAACAACTCGATGCTGCAAAATTTCCAAAAAGAGGCGGTGGACTCGATTCGCGGCACCTAAAATCTGTGTGTGCTGTCCTGTGCATGCGCGATGAACAAGAAGATATCATACTATAAAGTGAATCTCAAGGGCTGTGGCAGCGTGGCCTTCACGTCAGCCCGAAACGATTATAGCGTCGGCTCGGTGGGCTGGAAAGGCGTCTCCTATGGTTATCATGGCAATGACGGCGACTTTGTGTCAATGATGGCACCAAGTCGTACGGCGGAGACTGGAGGGCTTTTTGGTCCGGCGTGGGGACATCAATCCGATGAGCCAGAAGAGCAAAGCCCCATTTTCACGATTTTAGTGGCCTGAATGCTGACAAGCATCGGATCGTTTTTACGCTGAATGGTGAAAAGATCGGCGTGACGCCGAGTAAAGTGCTACCTGGTGACTATGCTGCTGCAGTGTCGCACCACCCTTTTTTCTGATCGGATGGAGTTAAGGGCTTGCACAGAGTTCAAGTTTTGCTGTTTTTCCTTTTCTGCCGCTTGCATCTTTCTCTTTCTGTCTTAAATTATTTGTATTCTGATTACTCGACAATGCACTACAGTACTCTATAATGCTCAGGATGGAGCCAAAGTACCTCTACGTCTAGCTTCCTGTGACACATTACTGTTTTCGACAAAACCTACATCCATCCTACCCGACTTCAATACACCTCCACCTTATTGAGCTTCTGCTCACATGGAGTGCCACTTTGGATGCTTTGGCCATCAAAGAGAATGTTTTCCACATCTGTTGACAATGACAAGTCTCTTGGCTCATTAGATCCACCGGAGATGCACGTTTGTTTTCAAGCCGTACGTATTGTTTGACACCCCAATTTAGTGACAGAAATTAAACCATTTTATTTTTGTGGCGACCAAACACACGTGCTGTACTTTTGCCAATGTTAAATAGATCAAGTTAAAGATAATCATGATTTACGTTAGTGCACGGGTGTTTCGAACACGGCCTTAAAATTTACTATGCAACTGTAGTAAAAACGTGCCGTATAAAACGTAATCAGAAAAAAATCGTGAACCCAGTACCGGTACTTCATCATTGTAATCAGAAAAAAAATCGAATAATCTCATCCGGTCTTTTACCAAGGAATCCAGTACAGCAGAACCCGCTTCACCAACAGTGGGGCATCCATGAAGTCCGAAAATTAAGGCGAAGACGAACTTGAGGCAACTACATAAAGTGAAGAACACAAGCGCTGGCACTGAGGACTACAAATATTTCAGAGAGCAATAAGCAGTGGTAAACTGCTTCCATACATGTTATACATATAGATGTTATCTCAAACTATAACCACTGTAATTTCAAGAAGGATTTTACAAAGCGTAGGCAGCCATACAGCTGAGACAAATCGTGTTAAAGCAGTGCAGCGTGCACTTCTATCCGATAATCCAAGCGACCATGATATCCGACAGTTAAGCTCCGGCAGTGGAGGATAGAGATAATCGTCATTCTCGAATTCTCCTGTAATTCAACAAGCAATTGTAAGCCCCACGTTCCAGATGAAGGCACCCTGTCTGGTTGCTTCGTGCCTTTTAGCTGTCTCAATCGCAGCAGTCGGTGCTCGTCAGCTGCACGATGATATCGACTACGAACGCTACATCGTCGAATTTGAGGAAACCGATGTCGAAATGAAAAGGTGGAAAGCCGCCTATTGGCGCAACAATGCATGGCTGCCGAGTTTTCCTAGAGATCTCAGCCGCGAAGAAATTGACGAAGACCTTCGTCAACGCATCTTCATGAGTAAACAAGATGTTCGAAAGGCGCAAGACGCTAATCCGAACGCTAAGTTCTCGATCATGACGCCGTTTTCAGCTCTGACCAAAGAGGAATTTGCTTTAAGGATTCGAAACGTGTACGTCTATGGTAACTCAACGACGAAACGGACTGATCCTACCCCCACTCCCAAGAGAGGAACACGGATCAATACCAACACAGTTGTTGCTGCTCCAAATCCCGTACCATTCCACGCTATTACCGTTGTTGCTGCACCCTTCCAAATTAATCCTCTTGATGGCGCATTGAACCCTTCCCCAGTCCCTGGAAAATTCAGATTTCTCGCTAGTAACGAAGGTCACCCACAACCAGGTCAAGGCAATTCTGATGATGCTCCAGCTCACTCGACCCGATTTCTCGCTAGTAACGAAGGTCATCCACAACCAGGTGACCCTAATCATAGTGAAGGTCCAGTAATTTTACATGGCGACTCGACCCGATTTCTCGCTAGTAACGAAGGTCATCCACAACCAGGTCAAGGTAATTCTGATGATGCTCCAGCTCACTCGACCCGATTTCTCGCTAGTAACGAAGGTCATCCACAACCAGGTCAAGGTAATTCTGATGATGCTCCAGCTCACTCGACCCGATTTCTCGCTAGTAACGAAGGTCATCCACAACCAGGTGACCCTAATCATAGTGAAGGTCCAGTAATTTTACATGGCGACTCGACCCGATTTGTCGCTAGTAACGAAGGTCATCCACAACCAGGTCAAGGTAATTCTGATGATGCTCCAGCTCACTCGACCCGATTTCTCGCTAGTAACGAAGGTCATCCACAACCAGGTCAAGGTAATTCTGATGATGCTCCAGCTCACTCGACCCGATTTCTCGCTAGTAACGAAGGTCATCCACAACCAGGTGACCCTAATCATAGTGAAGGTCCAGTAATTTTACATGGCGACTCGACCCGATTTCTCGCTAGTAACGAAGGTCATCCACAACCAGGTCAAGGTAATTCTGATGATGCTCCAGCTCACTCGACCCGATTTCTCGCTAGTAACGAAGGTCACCCACAACCAGGTCAAGGCAATTCTGATGATGCTCCAGCTCACTCGACCCGATTTCTCGCTAGTAACGAAGGTATCGCATTAACTGACTCGCCTTTTTTCTTCAGCGGTATTATCACCGCTTCCAAGAACGAATGTGCCCCTTGGAGAACATCATTATACACTGTCACCAAATCCGGAGTAATGTCTTCTGCAAAGTCCTTGAAAAAGTCGTTGTTTAAGCCGTCCGGTCCTCCCGCTTTACGCCTATCCAATGTCTTGATCGCGAACTTAATGTCATCAGCATCGATTGGGTCCAGTAAACTCGCATTTTTCGGCACTGGATACCTGTCGTTCTGCCCAGTTCGGTACCAACTCCTGCAACACCTTCATAACGTCCTTTCTGTCCACCCTCCTATGTACTCTGCTTAAAATTTGCTTCCACGTCCAGGCGAATTTGTCCGGTATGGAAAGGTCCACTGTACGATCGGGGCGTGAATCTTGGATAATGATTTGTTCCACCCTTTGGTCCTTCTCCCATGTCGCTGTGCGTTGAAAGAGCCATCGAATATTTTCGTTAGATCGACATAGCTTTTTCGCAATCCTTACCTGATTAAAGCATGCCACTTCGTTTTCTGCAATACTCAGAATCTGGTCTCGACTGGTTGTGCGGCTAAAAAGCGCTTGTTCGAGGAGTTTCGCGTGTCGTCTCCTTCTTTGCACCGTTCTTTTTCTGACTCTGATGATCGACGCCACCCAGGAATCTTTCACCTCCTCCCAATGTGCCGCATCTGCATAACCCTCCTTCGAACTTGCTCCCATGACCTCTCTGATCTCCTCTTGAACTTTCACTCCCCATGTTCCTCGAATCGGGTATTGCAGACGGAAGTGTCGATTTCTCGCGTCCTTCGTCCTTCCCTGCGTGTCACAGAGATGCCGCTCCACTTGTTCATGATCGGATGGTACCCCAGGTCGGCTCGTCCGTACCTGCTGTACCCACGTATACTGCTCTTCCGTAATGTATATTCGATCAATTCTGCTCGCGGATTCACCTCTCCAAAATGTGTACTCTTCGAACTCCGCAATTTCCTCCGGGCTCCAGGCCGAAAATTGCGCTAAGGCCGCATCCTGTAATTTCCATGCGTTTATGAGTCTTGACAAATCCGGACTTTCCGTGGTCCGTCTTCTTCTCGTTGGTCCAGTCCGATCCAGAATAGGATCCTCCACGCAATTGAAATCTCCACCGAAAACCACCTTTGAGTGGAGTTGCAGCTTCCACACTTCTATGCTTTTGTAAAATGTCGCTCGTTCCTTGTCTCCAAATGAAGGTGCATATATGTTGATGCATTTCCACTCATTCCACTCAATTCCCATGATTCTATCTGTCGCCTTGACGTCCACGCTCTTGCTTTAACCCCCGTCCTTGGCGTCAACAAAATACCTACTCCACCTGTCTTTTGCGTTGAAATACTCCAGAAAGCCAGGCGATGGTTTCCATCGAAATATTTCCACATGCGTTCCCATTGGTCTGTCAATTCTTGAGCTTCTTCATTACTGGTGATGTGGGTTTCCTGTATGAAAATGCAGTCCGGTCGTGATTTAACCGGGATGTTCTTCCATGATTGTAACCACGCCAGTCTTGTCCCCATCGAAAACCCCCGGACATTTTGTGTAATTATTCAAAATTTCGTGACTCCACGTGCTCCTTCCTTTCCTTGGAGTCCCAACTCATGCGTTTCTGTAGCACACACCGTTTTTCTAGTGTAACAATCCATACCAGCGTACATCTCTTGAATTTGGTCCTCTTCCGTGTCCTCACGTGGCATGCCCTTAGTGACAATGGGGCGCCATCGCCCCTCTGTGAGTGAGTATCTCTGTGGTATCCATATCAACCTGTTCTGTCTCCCTATCAGACATAGAAACGTTAGTTAAAGCTAAGCCGAAATAACGGGTAAAATCCGTCCAGACGTCTCCATCATCTTCGTCCAATCGCTTGGCCAGCGCTTGAAATTTAATCTCTCGCGCTCTCAGCAGTTGAAACCTTCGAATTTTGATCCATATTGGATCAGACGGTAGTGCCGTTTCTCCTGTCACTGCAGCCAATTGTTGACTAAACACATGAGCACACAATGCCGTTAGAGCAAAGGTAACATGTTTGCGAGGTCCACACAGCTTCCATAATGCGTTATTGCCATAGTTGTACCCCTTGAGCGTTGTCCAGTGTTGGCTGCTTGCTCTCAATACTTGTCGTTGGTTTTCGCCTGGCAGTACGCTTACTCGTTGAGCCCAGTCCTTAAGGAAGCTCTCTAGTTTGGTCTGGGTTCCAGTCGACGTGCTCAAGGAAATCATTGCGTCCCAATACTGCGCCCTCCAGTCTCGGGCCAGTTCGTCAATTACCGCATTTCCCATTCTGGCAATTATGAAATGGGGGTTGTCGCAGTACTCCAGGAGCTGCGTCAGTGCAAGACGGTCCTTTTTTGCCGCCTTCAACCAATCTCTTTCCGACGCAGTAAAAGTCGGAAAAGGTACGTCTTGATGCGGCCATACCTTCGCCATCGCATTCCATACTTGTTCTGCCATAGACGCCTCCTCTTCTGTGTGCACGCCCACTATCATCTTCGACTCAACTGCTCTCTTTTTTCGTGACCTCTGTGGCTCTGCGTCTTCTGTGTTGTCTGTAACAGCTGTCCCGTTTGCCATCCCTGAGCCTCTCGTCGTAATTTCCTGCGTGAGTCCCTGTCCGTGCTGTTGTTCGATCGCCAAAGTTCCGGCCGTGATTGTGTGCCATTCCCATAATGTCTGCTCCGAGATGTTGTATGTACTTGCCACGCATTGTCGTACTTCTGCATCTTTTATATCTGCCCGTAACAGTTCTTCCTGGTGATGATCGGGTAAGAACGTAACCGTCTCCACCAAGAACTTGAGCAATTCCTTCTGTTTTGCGTCATTCCAACGTAAGAGCTGTTTAAAACCATACAATTTTTAAGTCAAATAATGAATGTATTATTTTTTAGAGTGATGGTCACTATTTATTGACTGAATTTTAGTATATGATTCGCCGTGGTCTCTTGACCCCAGAAGAACGCGGGCGCATTCGCGGTCTATGTGAGGCCGGCCTTACTGAGACCGGCTTTTGCAAATCACACTGTGCCGGTAGATGTAAAGCCGGAATACCTAAGAAACGAATAATGAGAATTGCTTCAAGAAGACAGGGCATACAGCAGGTGTCTGTGCGCGACTGGTTTCGGGCGTAAAGATAAATTAGAAGCAAGCCAGAATACTTAGACGAATAAACAGGTGTTTCAATATTCGTTCTTTAAAGTTCTCCAAGAAGACAAAAATGTAAAGAACCTGTCTGTGCGCGACTCTTTTCAGACTCACAGCGAACTAGACAACGCCGGCCTCACATAGGCAGCGAATGCGCCCGCGTTCTTCGGGGGTCAAGAGACCACGGCGAATCATATACTAAAATTCAGTCAATAAATAGTGACCATCACTCTAAAAAATAATACATTCATTATTTGACTTAAAAATTGTATGGTTTTTGTTTCATCATTTATGAGCCGGAGCCCAAACAGGCCCTTGTATGTAAGCGCGTCGAACGGTCTCGAAATCGCGATTAATTACACATACCTCATATTTCTCTCTACTTTCTGTACAACATATCTAAACAGTAGCTAAATCGGCCTAGTAGCGGCCGAGAAATCTCAACTTTACTTTTGTTTCACGAATTATGAGCCGCAGTGTATTTAGTAAATTTTAACAATTAGCTACAATAAAATTCCTTAGTAAACCTTCCTCTGATCGATACTCCTCTCGTCGCAACGAAAGTAACAATTCTCGACGATCAATAGGTCGGTCTTGCGTCTCTCCCTGGATGCTTTCGAGACATATCTGCAGCCGGATTCCTCTGAGCCTTGAACTTGTACATCTCTTTTCAAATTCTATGACCGCTTGCAATTGCTCTAAGGTCTTTTTCCACATAAAACCCAGGTGCTCATGCGCCGTCCTTGTTATCCCTTGAAAAATGTGTTCATTGCGAAGCTGCCATAGCCACGTCGCGCCAATCGAACAAAATGCCCACCATAGTCTGGGCATCTCCTTGCTACACGCTTGGGCCTGGTGCCCACATCGAATTTTGAGTCGTTTCATAATGACCGGTGATAAAGGTGGCGCCTGCCGAGTGACGAAATGCCATTTGTATGAGTTTAAATCCTCTGCCTTTGCCAACCAACCGTTCAATAAGCTTTAAGCGCGTGTCCACAGTTTCTGTGCACGCGTACACCCACACACAATATGTGTGACCCCTTTCCCGGGTGCTAGACAATAATCGTCCATTGTGCACCCGCCTTGTGATGAATATCCATCGTAAAAGCAATTAAGCTGGAACGTGGCCATTCGATATAAGCACCAACGTTGATAATCGGACAACAGATGGTCATGCCTCCAAACGTCCTGTGTGGTCTGATCTTGTATAAATCCATTCCACGTATCTCTTTCCCCTTGACAATTCCATCGTGTATCAATTTTGTGCAATGACTTCGTGATGATCTTGTAATACAGTCCTCGAAAAGTCTTCCGCAGCCAGTGTTTTATCGATGAAGTCCGTACATCCGCATTCGATTCCCACGCAATTCCATGTATGGCCGGGTGTGCTTCGAAAACTTAACTATGCGGCCACTCAATCTCCTTAGCGTAGTCTGACTTCTGATCCTTCGTTGCTGACTTGACGCAGTCCCAATACAAACCGTCCTGTCGTTGCTGCAATACGCACTGATTTCCAGTCCTATCATCAACACCCATGATCAACCTCCGGCCATGCGTCTTCCATTCCATCGAAAGCCATTGTTTGGGTGACCAGATTAAGCGTAATGGTCCTGGCTCCCCCACCATCTGACCTATCGCTACCCGCGGTGAACAAAGAATAATCGTTAGTAGCCAACGCCCTATCTTCGCCCTGGTGTGTCCTTTCTCCGACTTGAACTGCGCCTTCCACTTAAAAGTGTTTTCTGACACCTTCTGGATGCGGAGATCTGCAATCGTTCCTTTAACACATCTGTCATACTTCCTGTTGGATAGATAGCACGCCGATAAGTCCCGTATCCACGGATTCGAAAACCATGTGTACTCTCCCCAAAAGCGCACTAAATGTCCTTGCCCCAATCCATTCCAAGGCGTCGTGTTTAACTCTGCTGTCACAGATATCTCTTCGTCATGATACACTCCAATCGCTGGCTCTACTGTTTGTGTATCACATCGATCGCGTAACTTAGAGAGATGTTTCTTGAAGTACTCCCTTAGTCTGTTTCGTTCTTCTACCGTTGGACCCAGCGAATCCGCAATAGAACTTCTTATCATTGCTACCGCGCTTCCTTTGGGTAGTCTTCGCTCCGGCGTACCTATGTCATAGGAAGAAAACCACAAGTTAGAAGTACTACATTTGTTGAGCTGCGTCCAGTTTCTCCATGCAATGTTATAGCGGTCCATCGGTTCTAGCAGCCACATTGTCGCTTCTTTCACCATCAATGTATGTATAGCGGCTGGTATAGAGATAAGCCCTAATCCGCCTGCCTTCTTCGGGGTGAACAGTAGTAGAGGAGAGATTTTGTGTCGTCCTCCTTCTGTGTCCGTCGTTCTGCACCATATGAACCTCTTTTGCAACGCTACTAACTCTCGCAGCGTTTCCTCTGAAGGTAGGAACGCTTTAGCTGTGAACAGGATAGCAGGGATCGCAATCGCGTTGAACAGTGTGACTCTTTCGTCTACCGACGTGCTACATTTAGTGGCTGTCAATAGTCGTCTCTGTATAGCTCGTATTCTCCCCGTCCAGTTTTTGCCCGTTAGTGGAGTATTTCCGATCTGATATCCGAGGTACCGTACTGATTCGCCTGGTTGCAATACTGGTACCTTGTACCAGTTCCTCGGATAATTATCAGTTTCTAGCAAAATCACTTGACTCTTCGCTGGTTGCATCCGTAAGCCGGATAGCTGTCCAAACTTCTCTACAATTTTCAGAGCTCGTTCCATATGCCTACCTTCACGGAAGAAAATGGTAGAGTCATCGACAAACGCAGAGAACCGATGTTCCCAGTGCATAGTTGCGTTTCCTAGCTTCAGTCCTTCGACTTCTTTGTCTTGAGTAATTGCCAGTCCCAGCGGTTCGACCGCTAGGATAAAGAGTAATGGTGCTAATGGGCATCCCTTCCGGATGCCTGATACCACCGGGATCGCTTCTGATAACTCACCGTTGACTAAGAATTTTGCCGTGGTTCCTTCATGAATCTTGCCCATCACATCTATAAATCGTTGCGAAAATCCAAAATTCTTGAGCACTAGCATGAGGTAGGTCCTGTCGATCGTATCATATGCCTTCGCGAAGTCAATCAACAACACACCTCCACTGTCACTGCACTCTTCACTCTTGGAGTTTGACGAAATTGCTCCAGCATGTCCAGCATCAGAACGACCGCTCGATCCATTCGTCGTCCGTGCACAAAACCTTGTTGCGTGTCCCCGATCAGTCGCCCTAAAAACCGTTGAAGCCTAGATGCTAAAACTTTCGCGAAAATCTTGTAACTTGTTTGCAATAACGAAATCGGTCTATAATCCATGGCATTATCGGAATCTCCTTTTTTTCGGAGCGGTATAGTGACCGCTTCCAAAAATGACCGAGGCGGGTCATCTCCCTGTAGAATCGCATTGCTTACGATGCATAAGTCACTAATCACTTCCCCCGCAAAGTCCTTGTAGAAATCATTGTTTAGTTCATCTGGACCGCCCGCCTTCCTTCTTTCCAGACTCCGCAGCGCAAATTGGACATCCTCTTCGTCAGTTGGCGCCATCAGCATTCGATTTTCCGTCTCCGTTACCTGTCTGTCTCTGCGAAATGTGACGAGTAGATCCAACTCAGGTTCTAATTCATCCAACGCTATCGTACTATGTCTCCGACTTAGCACCCCCTTCCATACTTGGGCGAATTTGTCCGGAATGCTCATCTCGTCCATCTCACGCATAGGTGTCCCTGGTACCTTGATTGCTGTGACATGTTGATTACTTTCCCAAACTGCAGTGCGTTTGAACAACCATCGCATAGTCTCCATGCTACGTCTTAATTTCCGTCCTTGTCTTACCTTGTTGTCGAGTAGGGCTTCTTTTGCTGCTATTCCCAATATTTGGTCTCTTGATGTTACCTTTCCGAAGAGAGACTGAGATAACTGTACCGCTTTTCGTTTTCTTCTTTGCCGTACTCGTTTCCTGACCCTCATGATTGCTGCAGTCCACAGCTGCACTTGTCGGTCCCACTGTACATGTGCATCGTATGTTCCGCCTCTTCTGTGTTGCACTTCTGCTGTTACTTCTTCTACCACTCGTCGCCTGTTCGCTCCAATAACCGGGTATTGAAGCCTGAATTGGTGCCTTTTGTGTACTTGCTGTCTTGTATGCGGTTCACGGAGTAACAATGTTACCTCCTCATGATCTGAGGGTACTAACGGCGTGCTTGTTTCCACTTGTTCGACCCAGTCGTACCTGTTTGCTGGTATGTATATTCGGTCCAGCCTGCTAGCTGTTCCACCTCTCCAGAAAGTGTACTCCATGCTCTCAGTTAGCTGCTCTGCATCCCACACTGATTGCTGGGCTAGTGCTGCGTCGTACCATCCTGCTGATGCTATTAATCTTGATAGCTCGACACACTCTGTCTTCGTGTCACTCCCCGGTGTGCGTCTATCCAGCTGAGGCGCTTCTACACAGTTGAAATCCCCGGCTAAGACGACATCGCCGCTATGTGTTGGGTACCATCCACCTATATCCTTAAAAAAAGAGCCCGATTAGTGTTAGTATCAGCTGGAGCATAGATGTTTATAATCCTCCAATTGTCCAACTCCACTGCAATGATGCGCTCCGACCACCGACTCTGGTTCCATGGCCGTGCTCTCTTGCCGTGCTCCGGTGATACAAGGATTCCCACTTCACAGGCCTTGGTTTTAGAAATACTCCAATACGCCAATCTCCTAGTCTCGTCTTTGTAGTTCCACATTCTCTCCCACGCACTTGTTACTTCCTCTGCTTCTGCTGCGGTTGTAATATGCGTTTCTTGTATAACCGTGCAATCGGCCCGCTGAGACAGCGGATTATTTCTCCATACTTGGAGCCAATCTTGCCGTGATTGCAACTTGAAGCCCCGTACATTCTGTGTTGTGACTCGTAATCGTTTCTCCTCATGTCCCGCAACCTTCTTCCCCGGTTCATCCCCTCGCTTGCACTCAACCTCTACTATTGTTCTTCTGCTGTACGCATCTAATAAGTTAGTGAGACGTTGCACTTCTTGGTGACAGGGATCTGCTGCCTCGTTGCCCTTAGTAGAACAAAAGGGGATCCAGTTCTGATTCCCTAGTGGATGATCGTGTTCTATCAGCTCCTTTTGCTTCACCCCCTGTCGATGCAGTTAAAGGTGTTAGTGTTTTCGCAAAATACTTAGCGAAATCTTGCCACACAGTTGCGTCCTCCTCTCCAAGCCTTTTGGTTAAATCCTTCATCTCTGCGATGGCCTTCTGCGCCCTCTCGAGACGAATGATCTTCTGGATTATTTTCTCATTCGGCATAGCTTCCTCTCCCAGTATCGCCGCGAATTGTGTATGGTATATGTGCGCACATATTGCCATATAGGCAAAAATCTTTTTGTAATGTGGTGCACATAAGTTCCACATATAGCTATTTCCATACTTGTTGCTCTTGATGAAATTCCAGTCATCTCGACTGTGCCGAATTGCTTCTTTCTGCTGATCACTTGTAACCGTCTGAACTCGTCGACACCAGTCTTCAATCCGTCTAATGAAGTCCTGACCATACTTACCTTCAGGGTTCCCAGCATTCTGTCCACCAAGTTCTTGTCAGTATGTGCATCACTTCACTACTCATACCTTCAATAATTCGATGGGGGTGACTAAAGCACTCTAGCAGCTGCATTATAGCTACTCCTTCCTTCGCTGCTGCCAGCCTCCACACCCTCTCTTCCGCATCCGCATATGGAAAGGTTGTTTCTTGCTGGTGGTTCCATACCACCTCCATGGTGTTCCAGACGCGCGCCCACTCGGGTTCACCGTACTCGTGTTCTTGTGTCCCGGTGGCTGTCGCCTGAAGCTCATCAAAGAGCTCTCTTTGCACTGGGGCGACTATTTTAGTTGTGTCGCCAATGTCCGAATCGATACACAAAACGTAAACTTACCAGTAAGCTACTACAGTAATCGGTAGCGGAAAGCGGCGTGCATTCCAGGAAATCCGGTTATTTTTGCAACCTATAGTTAATGTTCCAATTTGCAAAGGGAGCCACTAGGTGCACACCCCCTTTTTGATACGTGCACACCCCTGTACCATAAGTAGGTACATCTTACCATAAAGAATGAAGTCATAAGCAGAGCAGCTTTGCAGAGCTTTATTCAAGGCGGGGGTCTCCCTCCTTCCGCTAATATCTATGATTTTGAAGACGCTCTTCTAAATTAGAAAGAGATAAGAACAAATGATGCAGGTCAAGAAAACTTAGCTGATGCATAACCATTGAACACTTGTTATATAAGTATTTGATGACTGGCAATAAACTTGTACCAATATAGATTTACGCAGCCTCTAGAGATGCGAATAGCCTGTATTGCGTGCTGGTCAAAATCTGACTCGGCGTTACAGAATTATGTATTCCGTCCGTATTCGGAACACTCTTTTTTCTATTTCAATTAAGATATCCAGATCGCCCGGACGCAATTGTCTAAGCTATGGGTCTAGGTCGTCCGAGCTAAATATTTTCATAGCAAGACCATCCACCAACCTTTTATCAACAAACTACATAGCGAGCATAAAATCGTTCATTCTTCCAATTATATGTCTCTTCTTGATTTCAAACCAGATGCACATCTAAGCTCAATTTTTTAACATACTTTAGAGGGTTGTAGTTCATTACAAAAGAGGGTCGAACAATTTACAGGTAAAATCGAAGCATTAAAGCATATCGACTTCATAAAAAGCAGTTTTAAAGGAAAGAGCAGTCCTTAATTGATTTCTTGATAGCCCTCGCAGCTCTTAGCTTTTGTAGTTTTGGTGACTACACCCCTTAAGTCTATCATTTGAGCGCCTTGAAAGCACCAAGAAATTAGCTTGATGCAGGTCAACGAAGAGAAGTATTGTCAGCTTTTGAGGTGAAATCGTTGGACTCCCTTTTGCTACAAAGATGGCTAAAATGACGGTCCTGTTGTGCGCACGTCACCTTCATTCATTTACGGAACGTTGTACCTACTTTATGGTACAGGGGGTGTGCACGTATGAAAAAGGGGGTGTGCACCTTGTGGGTCCCTTTGCAAATCCTAACGTTAACAAAAGGATTGGCAAAGTACAGTATTATCCATTCTCCTGGCCGGTACCGGTATATACAAGTTGACAGCGTAATGGTTCCGTCTTGGCTGGAATAACCCAGATTTGTGTAAGATGTTTCTTATTAATGTAAAACACTATTAGCTACTCTGTAAGCCTCTAACTTGTCGTAGATAGTTACTTTTGCGGTATTCATTGTCTGTTTGATTGTTTCCTAGTAGTCTTCTCCGGATTCCCGGCGTGCTTCAATTACATTTATGTGTTCCATGCACTGGAGACAATAAATCATTCTCAATCCATCCACTTTGAGCTCGGGTTTGCTTTGTTGGTAAGTCGCTCCCGCTTTCAATTGTGCGAGCGTTGTACTCCATATTTTCCTCGCAAATTCCCTGTTGGGCTTGTTTGACGTGAAAGTACTTGGTGTCTATATTGCCATAATTTCGCCCATCCAATAATACAAATTCCCCACCAGATACGTTGTAAATGTGTGATTAGGTCGTCGTAATATTCGCCGCATCCCTCCATTATCTTTTTCTCAGGACCGTTAATGACCGGCGCTCGGGTTCCCGCGATCGCCCGTTGATGTTCTGTCACCGTAGTTCGGCTGGTACTTCCTGTCCATACCAGCAAGACTATCTTCCAGAATTGCTGTGCCCTACCACAGGACTAAAGGACGTGCTCAATGCTATGATCAGCTTCCGCGCATGCGTTACTCAGAGGACATCGGTGATGGTTCTTCCTATCCCTGTAAAATGTGTTCCGCTGCATTGTACTCTATAGTGAGCCCAGACTTGGTAGTCCATAAGTACGTAGCCATGTAGCCATAACTGGGTTCCAGCTCCTTCTTGTAGGTAAATATTCCAGTTTTTGCGCTCCGTCTTCGGGTCCATTTCTCCAATATTTCTTTCGTGCAATTTGCCAAGTGAGTGTGATAGACTTTCCGATTGCTTTTTCGTACCGCAACCGTCATATTTTTCGGTTGTATCCCTTCTTGTAACTCCCATTGTACAGCCGAAATATTGGGATGGGGGTAGAAAACCCACAACCTTCCTACCCCTTCTTCGCTCCATGTGATACCGTTTGTGTCCTGGTAAAGCCTCGCGTGTATCGTTCCGTCTCCTCACTACCTTGTATGCTACCCGAATGGGTCAGCGTCCAGTTCAAATGAGCCCATGATCCCGGCGGAAGGTGTGGTATTAGAGGCCCCGTGTAATGGGGTGCCATTACATAAGAGATATTTAAGTAGAAATATCACAGTTCAATTTCAGACTCAATGTCTGAAATGCGAATATTGGATTATAAGTTGTTATAATCCATCTTGAGAACAGATTCTGATATAATTATCGAATCTAACAAGTAATCTAATGATAAAGATATCATTAGATCAGCTTTATACTACATGTTACTATGATTAGTCTAGGTCTAATTATACTAGTTAGTTCTTAACCACTCATAAATATATTCACTCTTAAACTTACCTTCTTCCTGACACGTAGCCTTAAGTCTATATATATTTAATATATATTTACTTAAGTGATTAATTAACAAATTAATTAGTCTATTCTCAGTTTATCTAAGGTAAACTAAGGAGGACCAAATTTACATTTGGTCCTACTCAATTGCAGGCTTCCTCACTGCAATTTTACAGTGTAGGCTGTGTAACAGTTACCCTGTTACACCCCGGGTCCAATTCGCGCTCCCGCCGGAGGACGCGGGGAGCATATAATTAGCGCCGAGAGCCATTTAGTTAGTTTCCATCTGGTATGGTTACACCGATCCACCGATTTCACGACCCACTCATATCCGCTCTCGGAATGTCTCAAGATGTTTAGAAAGGCGATGGTCCCTTGTTTAATCCGATTGAATTGTCGCGCCGATAAAATTAAACCTGAATCATCCATAATCCATGGATTGCCTGCCCAATAATAGCTTCCCCATAAAACCTTGGCCTGGTCGTCAATGTACACTGGCTCCGGAAAAAGTTCCGGATCAACTTCAAAACGAATTACGTCACCATCAATCAATCCTTTGTGTGACGGATCACCGTCCTGTGTAGATCTCGCAGGAATCTTTTGATGTGTTCTTGGGCTCTTCGCCGTACGTGTAATAATTTTCCCGATGAAGGCCCTATCATTCACCTAACTAACTAGAGAGTGTCCGGATTGCCAGTGCTGGTAATGTCCCAGAGATGCGGTCTCCCTCTATTTATCTGTGGCATGATAGTTTGGAGCTCTCCAGTCCCGTCAAGCAGTTGATACCATTGAAGCCATGCCAGCCTGTAAATAGAGTGTTTTTTGAGAAGCCAGAACGTATTATCTTTTTGCCGTTGAATTTTTAGGGCCAGTGGTATCGCTATTAGTCCCACCCCGCCCACTTTCCTGTAGGAAAGTGTAGATAGCCACGTAGTCGCTCCTAGCTCCACGTAACGATAATAAACACCGGTTAGTGCGTTTATTTTTTAATAATACTCTTGTTACGACGTGCCGCCCTATCGGTCAGTATAGGGTGTGTGTGTATGCTATGCGTGTCTTCTTCACTCAAAACGTCCGGCGTGTTAGTGCCTGACGTGGGGAAGTGCTCAGGACGTAGATGCTTGACGTGCTGTTTACTCGACAAAAATGAAAGTATATATTATGTAAATTTTAAGTGCAGTTTTAACTAAAATACCACTTAACCTAAAATTCACAATATGCATAGAAACCACGATAATCTCGATAGCAGGAATTTAACGTCAGTTTTCACTTCAGATCACATCATCCAAAATTCCAACACTCCTTCCGAGAGTACCGGGGCTTCGTGTGCAGTCTATATCAACGTAAACAAAGAAACCGTAGGTTCATCAATAGTGCATCATCGCCATAATCGTAATAAACCATCATTTTAATCCGATTTGTTCACATAGTTCTTGAATCCTTGGCGCATGTAAAGTCTTCGTGAGTAGGTCGGCCACCATATTCCCGCTCGACACATGCTTGGGCTGCACAATTACACGTTTCGTAAAGTTCTTTAAGAATTTCAGCTTCACGTCGATATGTTTTGCACTTGCCGCGCTCGCTTCATTCTTGAGCTGCTTGATCGCGGCTTGATTATCAATCTTCAGCACTATGGGAGTCTTCGTTTTCACCCCCAATTCCTCGAAAAGCTCCTTCAAACCAAGTGCTTCCCTTCCACCTGCAGCGGCCGCAACAAATTCCGCCTCTGCAGTCGACAGAGCAACAGATCCCTGTTTTTTACAGCTCCATCCCGCAATAACTCCACATACAAAAATCACATTCGCGCTAATACTCTTTCTGTCCACACGATCAGCGGCATAATCAGCATCGCTGTAGCTGACAATTCGTAACGGTAATTTCACTTCGCTATCTCCACGTAAATGCAATTTTAGAGCCTTGCTGCCTTTTAGATATCTGGCAATTCGTTTTGCAATTTTAAAACCATTCAGGCTTTGTGCGTGCGTGTGCCTCGTTGCACGGTGCACAGCAAACGATATATCCGGTCGAGTAATCCGTGAAATCCATAACAAACTTCCCACAAGAGACTGAAAATCTTTCACCGTAGGTCCTTTTCCAAGAGAGTCAATTGGCAACATTTCATTTAGTTCTTTTGAGTCTTCTAAGTCCGAGATGGGCGCCCTCACCATATTTGCCTCCTTTAGTCCATGTTTTTCGAGCATCTCCACGATAGTGCTCTCTTGATCGATGGTGTATCCATTCGTAGGATCACCTAAAATTCGCATTCCGAGAAAATTTTCCACGTTGCCCAAGTCTTTCAATTCCAAAACTTGCATTTTCTCAAAAAAATCATCCACTAAATGCGTCTTCGTAGCTGTAACCAATAGATCATCAACATTTACGCCAACCACGATCGTACCTCTTTCATCAATTCTCACGAAAATGCAGGTGTCTGTCAGACACTGAGAGAAATCCATTTTTACCAAAGTGTCACACAGTAAGACGTACCATAGTCGTCCTGCCTGCTTGAGGCCGTAAAGATTTCGTTTTAACTTGAGCATTAGCTCCTTCGAACTCGTAACTTCTAGCTTTTCCAATGTGTCACTTGAAATCTCCATACCTTGCGGTACTTGTAGGTAAATATCATAGTTTTTTTCGGTGCTTGCTTTCGGGTAAGCACTCGGGACATCTCCATGCCTCGCCGGAACATTCCACACAATCGACAATATCAAAATAGTTTTCATATTGTTTATTTCCATAACTGTCGAAAATGTAATAAAATAATTTTCGCCATACACCTGCTTATCACCACGAGCCACTAGACGTGCCTTGTATCTCTCCACAGTACCGTCATTCTTGAGTTTAGATTTATAAACCCACTTGGTGGGTAGCGTCTTTACCCCATCCTTACGCTTCATTATCTCCCACGTTTCCAAGTCTTCCAGGGCTTTCAGTTCTGCCGTCTCAGCGACTGTCCATTTCTCTGATTGGTTCCCCCTATTAGCTTCAAAATAGCTCTTGGGGTCTGGCGTTCCAGCAATCTTTCCACTGTCCGGATTGTCAACATTGCATACTGCGAAAGCAAAAAACGAACTTCCTTCGCTCACTCCATCTTGTCTTTCGTCACTCGAATCATCATCTCCAGCTTCTTTGCGCTGTCTTTCTTTTTCTTCATATTCGATCAATCTTTGCGTTTTCTTCACTTTTCTCGCCAATTTTCTTGGCTGTAACTCCTGCCTGGTTTCTTCTCGCGACTCTTGGTTGTTTTCTCCTTCGGAAGTGAATTTTCTCCATTGTTCTCGTGACTTATCTCCACTTCATCATTTACCATACGTAATAGTTTTTCATTCTCCTTTTTACCCAAAGTTTCCACGTGATACACATGTCTTGTCGTCTTTACGACCCTGTCTTTTAAAAGCAACACCTTGTAGCCCTTAGTTTCGTCGCTTTTTCCAAGCATCAAAGCTTTTTTTGCATGTTTTCCAAGCGATTTGTTCCTAGCATAACGCCAGACCATGCACGGCGATCCGAAAATTACTATGTCGATATATATATAGTAAGAACTTCGATCGGAGACATCTTTCGCACATTCGCTCGCGTTGGGCTTCGATTCAAGATGTAACTAGCGTATTCCGCCGCTTCAGACCAAAATGTAAGCGGAACACCGGATCCAAAAATCATACAGCGAATCATGTTAAAAATCGTCCTGTTCATACGCTCTGCTTTACCATTTGAAGCAGGGTTTCCTGCATCCGTGATCTGTCTTCTGACTCCAGTCCTCTTACAGAATAAATCCACATTTCTGTATTCTCCACCTCCATCGGTACGTAATACGTGAATTCGACAGTTGAACTCATTCTCAAACCACGACAAAAAATGCTCAAACTTCTTTGCAGCTTGATCCTTCGACTTCGCGGGAAAAACGCGAACGTAATTCGAAAAATGATCAACGAAAACGACCAAGTACTTGTTTCCGCGTCGATCTCTGGGGGTAATCGGGCCCTTCAGGTCACTACAGATGACGCCACCGATTCTATCGATCGGCGCGTTCTGCCCGCTGTCTTGCTTGGGTTGTTTCGTACGCGTTCCCTTGCCTTCAGCACAGGTCAGACAATTTGGTCTGCGCCTGTCGGTCAACTTTATGCCCGATGCCGGGTCTTTTGCTAGTCTTTCCACGGTATCGCAATATAAGTGTCCCAAACGTAAGTGAAAGTGATGTAATGACCCTTCTTGTGGGTCATCACGTTCGCCACTCTCCATAGTTGTCATAATCATATTCGTAAAGCTTTCACACACACACTTAATTCCTTCATCAGACTTAGTTTCGCCGTAAATACGCACCCAGTGACTTCAACATCGAACACTACACTGCTTCCGTGCATCATTTTCATCGTTCTTCCGGTATCCTTGACCATGCATCTCTTTTTCTTGAGGTTGCCAAGCGAAATCAAATTTTTTGCCAATTTTGGTGCGTAATATGCTTCCGTAAGCAATATCGTCGCAAACATGCTTTTTAATCGCACTTTTCCAACCTTTGTCACACTTAATCTCGCTCCATCAGGTAACAGTAAGTCCTCGTTTTCTCCACAATCCACTGCGTCTTCGAGAAAATCTTCACTCAACTCGAGATGGCGACTTGCACCGCTGTCAATTATCCATAGTTCTTTGTCATCAAGTATGTCTTTTTTTAATGTTTTTTGTGGTCTTCTTCCATGCTCAATTATATACAACACAATTTTTTTTTCTCCATTTTCATCCGTCCTTGGCCTTGGTTTACGCTCGAAATTCTTGTTCTGCGTCTTGCGGTTCCCTTTTCGGCAATACTTTTGCGTGTGTCCTTCCATTCCACACGAGAAACACGTTCGTTTCTTTCTCCGCTCATCAACGAAATTTACCACACTCCTGGCTTGTATCTTTACCTTTACTGCATCGTCTTCTAATTCCTGTGTACACGCAATGAGTTCTTCTGCATGTAATATGTAATCCATGCGTTGTGGGTTGTATCGAATCATTAGACCCATCTTCAGGTCGGGAGCTGCATATTTCACAATGTTTTCAACGATAAGTCGTTCGTGCGATCCGCTTTCGCGTGCCAATGCTACTAGGTATAAGAAATGCTGGGTCCATGACCTCCGAGCATCCTTTTCCTGCGCGAAAAGTACTGCAGCTTGTTGGTGTGTAATATTCACTTTAAATGCGTGATAGAGTTGATCCAAAACATAGTAAAGCTCCTGCGATATTTGCCACCATGTCATTATGTTTGCTTGAAAATAACTGGCTGCCACGCCCTCCAAATGTTCACTTAATTTATTGACTTTGAGACGCTCTGTCCACACAAACCAGACGAAAGTTGTGCCACATCCACTGCCTCAATAAACAGGTAGGCCCATTGCCTGAAACCTGCACCCAAACCAGGATAAATTTCTTCACCCGTAAAATTCTTGATTGTCAACTTAGAGGCATTCTTAACGGGATCATGATCCCCCTAAAATTCGGCCATCTGTTTTTGAAAATCGCCGTGAAATCGGTTTCGTTCCCAACGGGATCATGACCCGTCGCGAGCATAGCGTCGGAGCATTTTTTAGTAGGTACAAAATAACCAATCCTATTTGTGTTTAGTATTAAAGAATCTGGCTAATGTTTTACTTAACGGATCAAATAGATTCATCTGAATTGTTTCACCGTCACGCGTAAAGCCATAGTGAAATCCAACACATCATCTTCTTCACGCAGCTCATGTTGCTTCTCAGGTTCCAACAAATGTCATCTTGCCGGTGTTCATCAGATTTCGGTATCGTTGGGCTATCAGCAGCTTCGCCTTTGCTCATCAGCGTTGCTGCAGCTTCGTTCGAGAATCACTGTTTAATGAGAGAGAGACCAAACAGCATTATTAGTACCAGTAAATGTAGTATCTAAATTAGAGTCTGTTTGTCGGCGCCGACTCACATTGCATTCAAAGCTTCGTCAGCAAGCGGTAGGAATAGATCCGTGATCAGTTTAGAATATATCTGATCCATAATATAGCACAAGAATCGTCAGTGCCTACGTCATACGGCTTTTGAGATCTAGCAAATTATACCCTCACATGTCTGTTGTAGAGTTTTGGACCGTTAATCAACGCTACTCATCGCTACATTAGTGAATTCAACACGAAACAATGACCGACATCAGCACCTTATCAACCAGACAGAATTTTTATTAACGTACACACATAAGTTGACTAAAATTGGAGAAGTCAAGTTTTTGTGTCATCATCGGCCTTGTACGTGCCAAAGAGGATGAGAAAGTTCTGTAGATAAAACAGTTTTTAAACATCCGTTCCAAAAAGAAAAAAATAAGATAAACCTACGCCTTATCTACGCTTGAGCCTCGGAGCGTCAATACGAGCGTCTCAACCTTGACGTTCACAGCAAAATGTTATCCATTTGTATCCGTTTTTCGCCCGTATTGGAGCACTGATACGACACATTGAGATCCGAAATCATTAGAGTGACGTCTTGTGATGACGGATACACAACGAATATTTGGATTTGCGTTTGTACCCGACGCCAGCTTGACGGCACCCAGCAGAGCTGCCACGAAACTTCGTCCAGTGGAGCGAGCGCATGGCTGAGGATTTAAACGTTGAAATTAAAGTACCGGTAATGGAGCTCCCTTGCATATACAAAATTAAGTTATATTTAGCCAATAAAATGTTTTTCTCCTTATGAAAGGGTCATGATCCCATTTCGGATCATGAGCCCATCTCGGATCATGAGCCGCATGTGCGTGGATGGGACAGGACATATGTGGACTACTTTTAGCCAATAGGAGCGTCTATTTCTGGCGGGATCACGGCTCATGATCCCGTTAGGAATGCCTCTTAGGAACTTTCATATTTCCACTCCGGCATACATTTTGCCTCTCTTGATTCTCATACATGCGCGGCTCGTTTCTCCCTGGCGCTTGCCATTGCGCACCACGCTTAATTCCATTGTCACCACCTAGATCCTCCTTCGTCATCTGTTTTCCAAACGGGCCATTGTTCTTCACCGCCTCTTTAAAGTCATGCTCCGAACTTTTCGATTTAGGTGAGATAATCGATGCGCAATTCTGCGACTTTTCTTCTTCCATAGCTTCAATTTTATTTTCTAGACGTTTGATATACGTCATCATAGCCGCCATGCCCACTTCTTCGTCAGCCATTTTTCCACTCAATTAAAATTCGTAACCACAAACGAGAGAAAAATATACGAGAACGAAATAATCCAATGTCTCCCTTTGGTATAGGGACTTCCACCGAAAATCGTCTTTTGCACGAAAACTTGAGTAAGCTTCGAAAAACTTAGCAAAACTGGTCCTGAACCCCGTAGCTTGGGTTCATAACCTGTAGGAAAGTGTAGATAGCCACGTAGTCGCTCCTAGCTCCACGTAACGATAATAAACACCGGTTAGTGCGTTTACAATACTTCTTGTTACGACATGCCGCCCTATCGGTCAGTATAGGGTGTGTGTGTATGCTATGCGTGTCTTCTTCACTCAAAACGTCTGGCGTATCAGTGCCAGGCGTGCGGAAGTGATAGGACTAGATGCTTGACGTGCGTTAACTCGACAAAATGAAGTATAATAACATGTAAATTTAAGGGGCAAGTTTTAACTAAAAATACCACTTAACTAAAAATTCACATATGCTAGAAACCACGATAATCTCGATAGCAGGAATTTAACGTCAGTTTTCAATTCAGAATCACACAAAATTCCAACATTTCTGGTAGTATACTGTAAAACCTGTATTAGAACCCCATCCCTCGATTTGAACCCCCCCTTGAACAGAGCCCCAGGTCCACCTGGGGTTAATTCTACAACCCCATCCTCAAATAGAACCCCACCCAATTTAACAGTACGGTGTATAAAATTAATTATCGGTTTAATTAAGGAAATTTTAAGTGTACCTCACCCTGTAACTAGCTACCTTCACTTTTGCTAGATGTAACTGTTACCTCAATTTTGTTACGTGTACCCCAGTCTGGCTATAGTTGATTGACTGAATAGAATGCTGTATAACAATAACATTAATACCGGTATTGCGTACGACTGGCAGCGAGCAAAGCGCACCAATTTTGGCGCGCAATTATTTTGTAATTACGTAGGTCAAGAATTGGCGAAACTTTGAAAGCACATGAGAGCGCATCCCGACGAGAACTGCAAGCACTGGCGAAAGAGCTGCAGCTGTGCCGTGGAAATGCCAAGTCCGAATTCATTGTGAAATGCGCAATGCTGTTTCTGAAGGACCATCCCGAGGACGGCGAGCAGTAGGTACTGAGTATACTGGGCTTTTGTGAAGGCTCGTCATTAATGACGTCACCTAAACCAGAGGAAATGATTTTAAAAAAGTAGATCCCGTGGAGATCAAGAATCGAATCTGATATGAAGCAGGAATCACATATACCACATACAGACAAGATAAATCGTTGCAAAACGCAACTTTCTTTTTTTCTCAAATAGAACCCCCCGTCGAATAGAACCCCACGTTTGGGTGGGGTTATAGTGATAACCCCAGTGGGGTTCTAATACAGGTTTTACAGTAGTAGAGCTGGCGAGATTTTATGCCCCATCGCCTCCATCTGTAGACTGTTTGTCATTATAAAGGATTTCTGGAGGTTGATCAAAGACTTGACTATATTTGGGGTAGGGCTGTACAATTTCGCCGTAAAAAGGATTGCAGGCAGCACGATGGCGTTGAACAGCTGCACTCGCTCCAAAGCAGAGCTTCCACACCTCGTTGCTGTCGCCATCCGTCATCGGATAGCTTGTATCCGTAGCGCATATAATAACCCAGATTTGTCTGCACATCGTTGCCGATGACGGAGGAACAGGAAGGATCAGTGAGTTGAGGAGACAATAGTTCGAAAAAGGAGACAAGAAGAGGAGGCCGCTGACAACAGCAACATCGTACAAGTGACGTACGGACTATAATACTGCTCTTCACTGATGCTATTATAGAAAACAAAGGACAAGAAGTATGGCGATGTTTCTCCCGTTGACGATAGACGTCCGTTCTACTACTATTGGGCTCGAGTCGTTGAGAAAGTCTTCAGTATTATCTTAGCTCTTCTGGATGACTTCTTCAGCGCTTCTCCTTCGATCTTGATGAGGAATCCGGCTGCGGACTAAGAGATGAAGAATTGAAAGAGCTTTCCTTGGGATCTCTCAAGGATTTGGTTCAGGGCGGAGTTTTCATCCGACGATGTGGAAGTTCGTTTCTGGTCGATCTTGGTAGTCTGAACAATGACAACTACGATGTCTTCATAAAGATATCCAGCAACTTGGATGTGAGTAATGTGCACAGAAACGTCGAGAAATTCCGAATGACCCATAAATTTTACGTCCTTGTCGATGAACATAAGCCAACCGCTAGAAATGAGCTAGATGAAAGAAGAGCAACCAACGCTTTTTTGCTATTGATGGCGTCAGCTTCCAGACGATATTTCCCTCCCAGGATGGATGAAAAAGGCTCGCAGCAATAGGTAGTAGCTCCCTCAATGAACTGAACTGGAAGGGATCTCGCTTCAGAGGATGATACAACGGAGGAAATCGATCTGACACAGGCGGAATGCAGAGCAGCTTCTTCGTCCTTTTCTGCGCTCTTCAATTTCCTGAGGGAAACGATTGTATCTTGTCCGCAAGGCTTTAGTAGCGAGAAGTTTGCCAATGACATTGGGTGGCAGATGATAAAATAATTGTGTAAGACGATATACTACTTCGATGGGCACGGGTCAAAGTTGAAACGCCCTTTGTCAATATCCGAAATGATTGGGAATAATCCAGATAAGGTTAGGTACAATTATTGGATCCACGATTGAGCTCGCTACGCTATAGGACAGAGGTGACTCCGGTCTTGGCGTCGTGGATCTATACAGAAAACATGGATGGGATAAAGTTCAACCCTTCCGGAGTGCAAAGGATCTCGCCCTAGCTTGCCTCGTAAAAGTCGACAGTTGGATGAGCAGAATAAGCGAGTGTAGCAAAATCATACGAGTCTGGATTACATCAGGGGCCCTTGTAGTGCACCATCATCAACGGTCCAGCGCAACAGTGATGAGGAGTCTAAGATGATGGGTACCTCTAATCTAGAGATCGTTCGACCCAAACAAGGCTGTTGCGTGAACGAATGGTTTAAGGATTTGGATAAAGCTCTGAACGACGTACCTGTTCCTAAACCTCTGGATATTTCGTCCATCGTCGAGGCGACATTTCAGAAGCTTAAAGTGGAGATGTTTCTTTCAGAATCTAAGTCTCACTTTGTGGACCGATTGCGCACAATAGGCGTACCAGGGATGACAGTCTTCATTTGGAAGCATTGTCATGGGAACGACAAGGGTAAGTTGTACTTAATTTGCCGGTTTCCTCATCTCTGTTGGGAGTCCCAGCTACACCAGTTTGTAGCGCAGTCCACGCCACTTTGGTCCCTACATACACGACACGAGCAATACGGAAGGAGATCAATCGATATTTGGAAGTCTTAAAGAATTCTGGGTTCGACATGCCTCATCATGTCTATCGCGGCCTAGTATCTATCCTTACGGACGACGCAGCCGCTCGCAGCGGGATGAAGAACTCCAAGGAGGCGAAGCTTCGTGTTATGAGAGCCCTGGTTCAACAAGACGACGTGGTATTAGCACTAGACCTTCGGAAATTCAATGGAAGACTAGCGAATGAGAGTGTCGATGTGTTATGGGATGAACTGGGCGTTGTCTTGGAGGAAATCACTGGCAGTGAAGAACGACGCAATTCGACGACTTCTTTCTTTTCATCTTTGGTGAGCGCTGAAGCTCTTCATTGTGAAGTAGCTGAACGGTTGGAGAAAAAAACGGGAGGCAACTGGCTAACACTATTCTCCACCAAGCGTAAGGTGGACGAGATACCAATTTCAACCCCGGAATCCACGGATTATTGAAGCCTAGCACTATGTTGGAAAGTTCAATGTTAGATATAGAGTCTAGAGAGGGTCATACGGTCATTTAAACGAGATGCCTACTACGCGAATTATTTCCGGAAGTATGTGCGAGAGTTTCTGATGAGGTATTCAGAGCTCTCGGTGTTTGTAGGCCAGGACGACAAGGCTAGAGTTCCCTTTGGCAATGCCAACTTTGCAATTGAGTCAGGAACCCGAACGGGAGGCTACGCAATTGATAAGGGCAGACGGTATATTGCGGCAGATCATTCAGTTGGTGCAATCGGAGGAATTATCCCTTCAGTCAACATGGTCATTTCCGTCAACTCGGACGAACCGTTCAAGAAGCGCGCTCAAGTCCACGTCTCCCTGAAAGACTCCGTGTTTGAGCAATCCGATGCCTTTCAGCACGCAGCAGAGTTAATGAATTGCCTTCAATTGCACTACGGTATCAACGACGGCGACGTTCCATCAATACTGGCTCTGAAATCTGACGACGGTCTGGACCATAACAACACCTTCGTCACTTGCAGGTTGGTCATGATCTACGCAGAAAAAGAAACGGGGACTCTAAACATTGGGCTGCAACTGACCGCACTGTGTAGAAAGGAGATGGATTCAGGCTTCGAAGCGGCCGTGAAGAGGTGTAGTACGCTAGCTGCTCTCCTGAATTTACCTGGCGAAGATTTTAGAGAGACATGGTCCATCAGCGTCCAACCTGCTAAAGATATCCTTGAATCCAAGTTTCAACGCTGCACCTACGACGACAGTAGTGTGCGAGTCACTCAGTCCGCTGACGCAGCCGCTGTGCAGAGAGTACGAGATATATTGCAGTCCGTTAACATATAGCTACGACTCAAGCGTCTCGACTCAAAACAAGCGCGTCAATAAAAAAAAGGTTAGAATGGATGGCAAAGCATTGCCTGTTCACGCGCTATAAAGTCGGGATATTAAAATTCCCGGATCTGAATGCTTCGAGGATTGAAAATGCCTGAAGGGGTCTACTCAGAGATTAGTCGACTCCCGTTTCCAAAACCTAAGAGCGGAGATAGCTCAAGATATATGAGGTTTCAAGATCTCTATGGGTCAACGTCAAGAACGAGTCTCACCTTCCGTCAATCACTCTGATAGGGCATCACCGAAAGTGAGCTAACTGGCTTTAGTGATTCCTGGTTTTCCGTGATACATGCCCGTGAGGTCGTTAAATGCCACGAATGTCACAAGCTCAGACTCATCTACTTTGAGCGTAGCCTGTCGTCTGCAGAGTCTCTTTTGATAAAAAAACAAGAGACCTTTTCGACTACACCTGCTTGGCTCAGCTCTTCTCATATGGTGACGAAAGCGGATGAAAACGTCGGTACCCAGAGCTTGATCAAAACATTCGATGCAAGGGTTTGATAACCTGTGAAAGTTCGATGGAGAGTGCTTACATGTCGAAAAGCATGAAGAAGAAGAATATGAATCTGGCCAACTGCTGCTACTATTGCGACACGGAGGAGAACCTGCTTTGCGAAGAGATTCCTCTGGGCTATGCGAGAGCCTTCCCGTGGTGTTCAGATTGTAAGGAAGTGAAACCAGAAGTTCCTGGCGAGAAGATCAAACAACAGAAGAAGAACAAGAAAAAGCTTGACGATAATAAAAGCAAAGGGGCATCTCATCATCAGGACGGCCTTCGACCTAAAAGACGGACAGTGACTCCCAAGTAGTAGTGAGTCCATTATCATAACTTGACCACTAATACTCTTACTATCGCAGTAACAGACCCATTTCTGCTCTCAGCTTAGTTTAATTTGGTCTCCTTCTTCCTTAAATGATTTCACATCATCAACCACAGTAGCTTCTGCGCTTCACCACCTGCTCGCTCAGAGTACCTTATGGTAGCGATAACAGCCCCATCAGCTCTGGCCACTTAGGATCATAGGATCATTGATTAATAGATGTTGTTATAGGACAAAGCTTACCAATCCAACTCTCCTCGTCACCAGGTAGTAATATTGATGGTCTGTCGTCAAGCCTTATTATTATAATGGCTGAACTGGGATGTATAATCATTCTCCTTACGTTATGGGGATCTCTTCCACCACCTTTCGCAGAAGGCTCGCAACCTTATTTCTTGGACTTTCGGAACTTTGTATACTCCTTATCATTAAAAACGTACACTGCGGCTCATAATTCGTGAAACAAAAGTAAAATTTGTCGAAAGTAAACCACTGAATTAACTTCACACTCCAGTACCACGGAAAGCAAGCGAGCCGGCCAGTGCACGAGAACTCCACAAAGGTACGTGAATGAACGAAAGCGTAAAATACCACTTTATCCAAAATAGAAGATAAGAACGTAATGGAAATCAGTCGTAACACACCAAGCTCCTTGTTCGTAATTTCTTCGTGTGTGATGTAATTGCGGGACCTAATTACTTAGGCCCACAGGAAGGTCGCGTAAGCGCGTCTTATGTTTCAGTAAAAAGTAAAAGTGATTTATTTATGTAATAGTTAAAAATCTACACTAAATAGACTTAACCTGATTTTCGTGTAACTATGCCTTTCGTCAGTCTTGTATACTTGAAAGTTACTATGGTGGTTCTCAACCACGCACATCCTTATGCAGCCAACTTCAACACTCCTTCCAAGTCTGTCGGTAGGCTCAGCACTTCGAAAATTAAATGCAAAAATATATTGTTCACCGATCCATTCGCATCGTGAACTTCGCCATCCATAACTCCAATTATTCCAAACCAATCTGTTTACGTAAGTCATCCATCCGGGGTGCATCCAAACTTTTCGTGAGTAAATCAGCCACCATGTCCTTTGTTCCAACATGTTCCGGGTGCACACTTCCTCTCTTCACATAGTCTTTTAAGAACTTCAACTTCACGTCCACGTGCTTGGTACTTGCGGCGCTAGCTTCACTTTGCAGCTGCTTAATCGCCGCTTGGTTATCAATTTTGAGCACTATTGGCGTCTTTGTTTGCACTCCGATCTCTTCAAACAACTCTCGGACACCTAACACCCCCTTTCCACTCATCGCTGCCGCTACAAATTCGGCTTCGGCGGTCGAAAGTGCCACCGTCCCTTGTTTCTTGCATGCCCACCCTGCAATATTTCCATTTACGAACGTAACACTGGCACTCACACTCTTTCGGTCATCCTTATCCGCAGCAAAGTCTGCCTCACTATATCCCACAATTCGCAACGGTATACTTCCACAGTCATCATGTGTCAATTTCAACTTGAGTCCCTTCGTACCATGCAAGTACCGTGCCACCCGTTTCGCCACATTGTAGTCATATAAAGTTGACGCATGCGTACGGCGTGTGGCACGATGAACTGCAAACGATATGTCCGGTCGGGTACAGCGAGATATCCACAGCAAGCTTCCCACCAACGATTCAAAATTCTTCACACTTGGGACGTTCCCATTAGCTCTCTCAGGGAGCAATTCATTCAAATTTCCATCCACGTCCGTACTAGTTATGGGCGTGCGCACAGGGTTTGAATTTTTTAACCCGTGCTTCATCAACATCTCCTCGATCGTCAGTTCCTGGTCAATTCGATAACCACCTCCAGGATCTCCTTCAATCCTCATCCCAAGAAATTTTTCCACTGTACCGAGATCCTTTAACTCAAGAACCTGCATTTCACGAAAGAAATCTTCAATCAATCTTTCACAAGTTGCCGTAACCAACAGGTCGTCAACGTAAACACCCACAAGCGTAATTTCATCTCCGTTTGCACGCACGAACACACACGTATCCGTCAAGCATTATCGAAACTCCATGTCTACCATTGTTTTTCGCAGGTGCTCATACCATAAGCGCCCCGCTTGTTTTAATCCATAAAGATTTCTCTCCAACTTTAACACCAGATCTCGCGTACAATTTACGTCAAACTTTCGTAACACCTCGCTTGAGATCACCATTCCTTGGGGTACCTGCAAGTGAATTTCACATTCCTCTTCGGTTCCCGCCTTAGGGTATGCACTAGGCACATCCCCGTGTCTAGCGGGAACCTTCCACACCAATGACATGATTAAAATAATTTTCACGTTGTTCAGCTCCATGACAGTCGAGAACGTGAAGAAATAGTCCTCACCAAAAATCTGTCGATCCCCACGAACAACAAGACGGCCTTGTAGAGTTCCACTGTCCCGTCCGCACGTAACTTGGTCTTGTAGACCCATTTTGTTGGGAGGGGTTTCTTCCCGTCCACTCTCTTCATCAACTTCCAAGTTTTCAGTTCTTCCAAAGCACGTATCTCTGCTTGCTCCGCTAACGTCCACTTCTCCGCTTGTGTACTCTTGTGCGCTTCGTTGTAGCTCTTCGGGTCCGGGATCGCAGCCATCTTACTGTTCTTGTCACTGTCCGGACCCATCACTGCAAGCGCGTACATGACCGCTACATCCGGCTCTGTCAGGTCATTCGCTGCCTCCTTCGACCCCCGGCCTTCGCTTTCAGGCGCTTCTGGCCGCGTCTGCGGCTTTTTCACCTTGGACTTCTTCGTTTTTCTCATCCGTAGCTCCTCCAAAGCCGCTGCCTTTTCAGTTTTCTTTGTTTTTCGAAAGGACTTACGCACATTTTCTTGCCCTTCACTCGTTCTGTCGCCTGCGTCACCTTGTCTGACGCTTTCTTCTTCGTTTCCTTCACTTTCTTGTCTCTGCTTGTGCTCCTGCACGGTGCCTCCTTCTTCTTCCTGGTCACCCGTCAACGCGCGTAAAATCAGCTTGTTCGCACGTTCGTCGAGTGTCTCGATGTGGCTTACATGCCTGGTAGTAATTACCACCTGTACTTGAGCAGCAATACTTTGTAGCTTTTAACTTTGTCATTCTTCCCTAGGATTAGCGCTTTCTCAGCGCGCTTTCCAAGAGATTTCTTTCGTGGGTCTCTCCAAACCATACATGGGGACCCAAACGTGACTATGTCGCCAATGTTCACCGGTTTTTTTGTTAAAACTTCTATCGGGGGCGCTCTCCCTGGATTAGATCTGGTCGGACTGCGGTTGAGTATATACGTAGCATACTCAGCCGCCTCCGACCAATACATCAGTGGAACCCCCGATCCAAATATCATGAACCGAACCATATTAAATATGGTTCGGTTCATCCTCTCTGCTTTCCCGTTGGAGGCAGGGGTCCCTGATTCTGTTACTTGGCGCCGTACTCCGGTCTTCTTGCAAAATAGTTCCACATTCTTGTACTCCCCGCCTCCGTCGGTTCGCAATACGTGAACCCGGCAATTAAATTCATTTTCAAACCAGGCAAGAAAGTGCTCGAACATTTTTGCTGCCCTGTCCTTCGTCGGAGCCGCGAAAACGCGCACATAATTCGAGAAGTGATCAACGAATACCACGAGAAAACGGTTTCCACGCCTGTCACGGGGCGTGATAGGCCCTTTCAAGTCACTGCATATGACTCCTCCAATTCTGTCAATGGGTGAATTTATACCCGAGTCCTTCTGGGGCTGCTTTGAGCGCGTTCCCTTTCCCTCTGCGCACGTAAGGCAATTCGGACGGGAGAAATTCGTTATCTTGATCCCGGAACCTGGTTTCTTTGCCAATTTCTCTACCGAGTCGTAGGATAGATGCCCGAGGCGCGTGTGGAAATGGTGTAAGGATCCCTCTTGTACATCATTTCCCGCTACCACGTTCATCACGCTTATCACAATGTCTGCGAATGTTGACTGCATCGTCGCTCCATTCGAAATTAATTTGGCTACGAAAATTGACCCAAGTAATTCCACAGAGAATAATGTTTGCTCGTTCATCTTGAGTTTCATTTTTCCGTTTTATCTTCGAACACGCACCCCTTCCTTTTGAGGCACCCAAGTGAAATCAGATTTTTGCCAGTTTAGGAGCGTAATACACTTCCGTGAGGACGATGGTCGTGGCCGGTTCTTCGGTGCTTCTAAGAGTCACCTTCCCAACCTTAGCCACCGTCAAGACCCCACCGTCCGGCAAAATGAGACTCTCGTGGTCCCCACATTCCACTGCATCTTCCAGCAAGCTTGGGTCGCCCACCAAATGACGGCTCGCGCCGCTGTCCACGATCCACACATCATCTTTTTCCAATCCACTTGTTCGCGTAGATTTCATCTCTTCGTCCGTAGTCGCAAGGACGAAACGTCGCTCATTATCCCCATTGGTCTTCCGGCTTGAATTATTTCCTTTCTTGAAACCTTTTCTTTTAGGTTGCTGGGGGCAATATCTCTTGATATGCCCCTCATTTCCACATCCAAAACAAACCTTATCGCCCTTGCCCTCGACCACATTGTTTACAAACGATCTCGAGCTTCTTCGAGGCCTCTTTTCATCGTCTTCGATTTCCTGCGCCCAGGCTACCAACTCCTGGGCGTGCTGCACGTAATCCTGCCTGAGAGGGTTATATCTAACCATCAGGGCTACTTTCATGTGTGGTGCTGCGTATTTCACCACGTTCTCTTAATTTATCGGAGAGCTTACTCTCCCGCGCCAGTGCAACCAGGTACAACAAATGCTCGGTCCAGGATCGCCGGGAATCCTTCTCGGCCGCGAACATCGCCGATGCCTGGTGATGCGACAGATTCACTTTGAACGCACTGTTCATCTGTTCCAACACGGCGTAAAGTGTCGGCGTCCTTGCCCACCACACACCAATGTTCGACTGGAAATAACGTAACGTCATGCCTTCAAGGTGTTCACCTAATTTGTTTACTTTTAATCTTTCGTTCCATTGGAATCCAGAGGTAAGTTGGGCCACTTCCAGTGCTTCGAGGAACAGGTAAGCCCACTGCTTAAAACCTGCTCCTAGCCCCTTGTACGTTTCCGTACCATCGAAATTCTGTATGGTGAGCTTCGCAAGCTTCACCCCGTACCCCATATTTCCAACGTTTACGTTTCCATCGGTTGCCACCCCTGGTGCCCCCGGATTCATGCGAGCGCCTTCTTGTTTCGTCTCGAAAACTCCTGGCACGCCCTGGCCTATACCTTCGGCCTTGTTCAATTCGTCAAGGGTCATTCTGCCACTGAATGGTCCGTGGTTACGATGGCTGTCTCCAAAGCCATTCGAGGACCGTGACTGACCCAAATCGTTCGCGCGCTCATTTTCCATCTTCTCAAGGCGCTTGTCAAACTTTTGCATGAACTCCATCATGTTCGTTATGGCCGCAGCCACTTTATCGTCCTTATCCTCGGACATTCTTGCGGTATAATATAACCGCGATTCGATTTTTCACAGCGTAAAAAAAAATTCCACGAACCAACCAGCACAATTACCCTCTGCGTAAGGGGACTTTCACAATGCACCACTTCTTTAACTTCAAACAGTGAAAAGATCGAACTTAAGATGCCCTTTAAACTTGGGCTCATAACCTGTCGAAAGTAAACCACTGAAATAACTTCACACTCCAGTACCACGGAAAGCAAGCGAGCCGGCCAGTGCACGAGAACTCCACAAAAGTACGTGAATGAACGAAAGCGTAAAATACCACTTTATCCAAAATAGAAGATAAGAACGTAATGGAAACCAGTCGTAACACACCAAGCTCCTTGTTCGTAATTTCTTTCGTGTGTGATGTAATTGCGGGACCTAATTACTTAGGCCCACAGGAAGGCCACGTAAGCGTGTCTTAAGTTTCAGTAAAAAGTAAAAGTGATTTATTATGTAATAGTTTAAAAATCTACACTAAATAGACTTAACCTGATTTTCGTGTAACTATGCCTTTCGTCAGTCTTGTATACTTGAAAGTTACTATGGTGGTTCTCACCACGCACATCCTTATGCACCCAACTTCAACAAAATTGAGATTTCTCGGCCGCTACTAGGCCGATTTAGCTACTGTTTAGATATGTTGTACATAAAGTACGAGGTATGTGTAATTTGCTTGCCATTTCGAGACCGTTTGACGCGCTTACATACAAGGGCCTGTTTGGGCTCCGGCTCATAAATGATGAAACAAAAACCATACAATTTTTAAGTCAAATAAAGAATGTATTATTTTTAGAGTGATGGTCACTATTTATTGACTGAATTTTAGTACTCAATTCGCCGAGGTCTCTTGACCCCCGAAGAACGCGGGCGCATTCGCGGCCCAATGTGAGGCCGGCCTTGTCTAGTTCGCTGTGAGTCTGAAAAGAGTCGCGCACAGACAGGTTCTTTACATTTTTGTCTTCTTGGAGAACTTTAAAGAACGAGTATTGAAACACCTCTTTATTCGTCTAAGTATTCTGGCTTGCTTCTAATTTATCTTTACGCAGTCGCGCACAGAGACCTTCTTTATGCCCTGTCTTAACAATTCTCATTATTCGTTTCTTAGGTATTCCGGCTTTACATCTACCGGCACATTGTGCTTTACATAGGCCGCGAATGCGCCCGCGTTCTTCGGGGGTCAAGAGACCTCGGCGAATTGAATACTAAAATTCAGTCAATAAATAGTGACCATCACTCTAAAAAACAATACATTCATTATTTGACTTAAAAATTGTATGGTTTTTGTTTCATCATTTATGAGCCGGACCCCAATCAGGCCCATGTATATAAGCGCGTCGAAATCGCGATTAATTACACATACCTCGTCTTTCTCTCTACTTTATGTACAACATATATAAACTGTAGCTAAATCGGCCTCGTAGCGGCCGAGAAATCTCAATTTTACTTTTGTTTCACGAATTATGAGCCGCAGTGTAATAGATGCCGAAGAAGGAAGAATGATGATGAAACCTAAGAACAGCTGCCCCTGTTGCCATCGACGAGTGAAAACGTTTAGCCACGCCGAGTAAGAGTATGATCCTGAGACCGACGGCGGCCGGTGGGCTACTACCATCTATCAGTAGCCAGCAGGCGATCAGCTACTCCTTACCACTTAATTACTCATCATCGCTGTCAAAATGTTGGAACTGTCAGAAACTCTTGGTGATGATGACATTCATATCTCATCACTCATCACTCCTCATCCTCATCCTCATGCTTCTTAAAGCAACCACATTGTCTTCGCTCTAACAAAGTAGTACATTATACTAAGGTCGATGCTGCTCATATTTACTATGGTGTAAAACGTTACTCACCTCGACCCATATATTAGCTATGGCTTTCTCGGTTTCATTAACTGTAAGTTAGCTTGTTTTTTGCAGATGCGGGTGCTCATCTTCGGGGAAAGCACTGGTCGGTGGGACTGAAACATTCTATATAATGCACGCTGTCCGTACCCATTTGTCGTGCTAACGTACTCACCCTCTTTGAATAAAAGTTGACCAACCAGGGGTAGAGGGCGCTAATTCTGTTCTACACATTTACAACTAAAAAGTCGTCAGGGGCGTCGTCAAATGCACTGTCCGTGTCCAAATTGTGCCCAACTAGCCTTGAAGTTCTGGCCGTAGATATCATGACTAGAAACGTTGCAATGTGTGTTATACCTGGAGGCGTCACACCTTATTTACAAGCTGGCGACATCGCAATTTACAAGTTTCAAGGATCTGCTATCGGCCGAGATCGATGCGTGGAAGTTGTCGGACGAAGTGGAGTACACGCGGTTCAACAACCCACACATGCCCAGCGTAGACACTATGTCCGAATGGGTGCGCAGGCGTGGCGTGACACTGATGCAGCGACGGTGCTTCGGAGTGCTGATTGGGGCTGGATTTGCTTCAAACTCTAGTGACTGGTTTATTGCTAAGCAGCGTTCGAAATCAAAACCAATCCCGTCGGGGACTTCCGGTGAGCCAAAATGCGTCTATACACGTCTCAACCGGGAATTTAGTTGAGCTACAGGGGCTTAGTTAACCCTGTGCTCCCAATGACCGTGACACGTGGCGGAGCGACTCTTTGCTTAGGGGGTAAATTCAATCCTATTTTTATATATGCAATGCCTAATACCTAATGAACCATACACCAACCTATGTGGCTTACCTCATATTTCGACCCCAACTGTCTTGCCACACATAGTTGTCCCGATACCACTGTACACCGATCTTCAACTGATCTTCAACCCGGTTCGTACCACCTTCGACCGATCTTCAACTGATCCTGACTTGGTTCTCGACTGATCTTCAACCAACCCGATCTTCGGGTATCAGCTCGAAGCCAGCTTAGAATCGGCTTTTTGGGATGATGTGCAACTGGTTCCAGCGCTGACCTTAATAATATTTTTTTATTTTTTATTTCAGCACCTGGAAGCTGATCGGGACCGACCCTGACCAGCTCAGGATCGGCTCGGACCAGCTCAGAATCACCTCGACCCAGCTCGAAACCAGCTAAAAATAAGCCTCCCTTGCTGGTCCAAACCTGGCTTCTGCCTCCAGCATGAATTAAAATTGAGAGATTGGCTCGTGATCGGTCTTTCTCTTAAGATTGGACTCGGTCCGATTCCTTAATGTCAATCAGAGCTGGTTTGCTGACCTTCGCAACTGGTTTCAGCTTGCTTCGGCCGATATATCCGATGGAGCTCACTGTTTTCTACATATGGGCTTCTGATGTGCTTGATCTCCATGTCTTAAGGGTGGTCCGACCTATTTAGTCGGTTAGACGGGATCCAACCCTCGTGTCAATTGGACCACTTAGATCACCGATAATCAGCTTCAATAGTCATGCTCTATCATAACCAATGTATCAAACATCCATAAATCTGCTCCATTACATATGTCTTAACCGGTCCGATTTTTAAAATCAACCTGATCCGGCATCCAGATATTCTTATTTGGTCATGACACTTGGCCGATCCATTTTTTACGTTTTTTTCGATTCCACTTCACCAAAGCCGCCCCTGAGTCAGATCGCAGCCGCACAATGACTGTGGTCCGACTCCCTTATATCAGCTATTTCAAAGCGAAAACATGATCGGTTCTATCCCTTCTCCATCCGATTAAGTTCACTTGAACGGCAGATCATCCATTTTGTTACGTAAGCCGACTTTTCATATTATACATCATTTCTGTTGTCGGCCGCTACTCCATCTTCCACAATCATCCTTCTTAGTCGTTTATAGAACATTCCGACTACAAATATCACAGTACGGGGTAATATCATAGTAAATAGGCCGACCATTCGAAGCCTTGGAAAAACCAAAATGAAGATGATTTTGTCAGCTTTCCTGGTCGACATGCCGGTATTCATCACTGGTTCACTCTGTATATATAGAAATATAATAACTACGAAAACATATAATCCATCAATTCCGACCAGGTTGGTTGTGATCGGGTCGGTTTTGACCTAGTCGATTCCGATCAGCCGGTCGGTCAGCAAATGCCGACTAACCAGAATTACTGGGAGTCCAAATCATCTACCTCTTAGGTTTGTTTGACTTAGAACCTCTTACGACTTATGCGTTCACGTTCGAACCCTTGTAGCAGTGCTCCACATTGAAGATCTCGTTCATCACTCCCGGTCGGTTGCAACCTGGCCATCGTCATCACATGTACCTGGTCTTCTCCGTCTTCCGACCTAATCAGTTCGGGTAACCTATTGATACTCGACCAGTTCCACCAGCCTATTATCCTCGAAGATCGTCCATCCAACCTGATTACGCATAGTCATGGTCGCCATGTGATCGAGGCTCCGGTTCCAGGCCCGTTTCACATAAAGAAGATCATTGTCCGGCCAGTCTTGAACGAATTCCATGATCCGATCGTTCATTAATTTGAGACGAAGCGCCTGCAGTCGATCTACCCAGTGATCTGTCTGATCACCAGGTTTGAATCTTCACATATGATTAATGTTCTTTTCTTTTGTCTTTGAAGGAGATCCAAACCCATTAACAGACCACGGTATTCAGCTTCGTTGACCGTGATACCTGGTGTGTAATCTGAACCAGCAAATATGATCGTCCATCCAGGCAATTTCCACAACAAAGCACTTTACACACCTACACCCTCTTTTACACTCGCTGATCAATCGAAACTTATGACGGTCAGATCGTTATCCGAATGGAGGTATAGTGATCGATTCTTGTGGTTGTTTCCGGGAAGAAACCTCGATCCGGGCATCTTCGACTCCTAACCGGGAGGGGGGGGGGTTATACTGGCTGCCAAGGTACCAAGAGTTTCTTCTTCGACCCTGGTACATTTAAAAATTTCCAAAGACCACTGCGATAATAAAGCCGACCATCGCCCCAGTCTTTCATAGATTCCAGTCGATGATAATAACCACGCCAAATTAGACCGTCTCGAAAGTATTTTAACCGGTCTGTTCACCAGCATAGTGTAGCAGACATCCAGTATACGTAACAATACTAGTATTTTTATCCACCATGCCGTAATTAACCTCATTTGGTTTCAAAGTCCGACTTGTGGACGTGACCGGACAATACACTTCATCGTGATCTTAGACCAGTGCAGCTGATATTGCCCACTTACTTGCATACAAAATCATCACCGGAATTTTCACTGGATCGAAATGTTTCAGGACGGGGTTGAAACCATCTTTGCCTCAGCATACCGAATGCAACCATAAAAATAAAAGTAAAACAATAATACTAAAAACAATTTAAAAAAAACATTAAGAAATTAACATTTAATCTTATTTTTATCTCGTTTTATATGATCATCCGATCCCGATGTGGTCTGGTCAACTGAGAAACATGTTTCACATGTTGCTTTTCCCGACCCAGTTTCATGATCAGCATTAGTCGGCATTGCTTCCGACATATCACGTTCCCGTAGCCTGTTCAATTCATACAATATAGCGGCATCACACCGAAAAATCTTCAATTAATCGACTATAATGAATCAAACTCCTTAGAAAAAATTGCATGGTCACTAACGACCTGGGAAACGGTCAGTTGATCCGTGGTCCAAGATCTTTCGGGTTAGCCTCCAGCTCCTGGATCAATACGATCGGCATATTAGGTGACATCTCCGGCATACCAGGCATCTGATCATCGATATCATCGATATACTGGTTACCGTCTTCATGGATACACACTCGATCGGTCTCCGGATCAATTGTTCCGAGTCTGACCTGACAAGGGGTCGACATAGACCGGTCATCCGTCGTCCAATTTGCTTCCAATTTCGTTTCGTATTTTGTAACCACCGCGGATTCCTGGTTCAACATCCTTCGCCCGATTTAGTACTTTTCTGATCGGCTTTAACACCTTCCCGATCGGTGATCAGGTCGAGTTGGGGAAGACGATCATTACCGTCATGATTCAATTCGGTGGTCACATGTGGTCCGACCGTAACAACATCCACGATTCTTGGTCTTTTCTCGACACTATTTTCTTTGGTCGACTTGGAAGATGATTTCCAAACCAGTAGCTTAGTAGGATTGGTATATTTCGGCTTTTTTACCTTGGGTGAGGTGTTTTCGCCTACCGACTCCTCGTTACTGTGGTTGCCTGGTACGCCAGGTTATGCCACTCGATATATCTACGGAACCCAATCAAAACATACTCCACTTGTCGGGGTACTTTTCCCTCAGGCAATCACATCCCTAAAACCATGTCTTCATGTAAAATCAGGGACCGATCAGGGACCGATCAGGGACCGATCAGAAATATTAGTAATTCTAATATAACTCGATTTGCCGATCCCTTGGATAAAAGACGAGACCCAACGTTTTCCACGAGATACCACAATTTCTGTTGCCGATCGGTCGATCGAATCATTACATCGGCCGATCGGATGACCGGAATATTATCATACCGACTGATATCCACCATTTGTATACGTATACCGTATAGTGGACTTCGACCAGATAGTTGTATCTGAACTTCGTCCAGCAGGGTCAGGGTTCCATGGGATAGGATTTTATGGTCCCGGCCGAGAAGGTGGTTCTTGCGATCACAAAAAACTATAAACTAATGTACCTTCAAATCGTTCGCGTGTCTCTTAGCTGGCAACTTGTCGATTACAGCATCAGTGGCATTTGATAAAACGATCGTGTAAAATGTGCGCAGTGCATACGGCCTCTGAGGACGCTAACTTGAATGCGCTAGAACATCTCAATTATTTGACTGTGAAACGTTTTAGGGAGGCTGTATTACAGGGACGGGCTACTATTTACTACCCCTCCAAACTCTGGGGTGCTAATCAGGGGGGAGTATGTTTGAGGAGAGGGCTTGTACAACAGGTTTTACAGTACTTCCGAAGAACTGAGGCTCAGTTTGGTCATCGAGGTTTTCCACGCGTGCATTTGTTTGTGTCAACGCATTTCGGGTCGGTGCAGGTATAAAGTCTGAGAAGCACTTCAAACATATTTGTAGACGCATTCCATTCAGTCCTGTTGAAGCATAGCGGCGTTCATATTCCGCAACCATCAGTACCTGTACTAGTTTCAGTCTTGCTTGATGACTGGATTTGACTAACGAGAAAAAAACATCTGGTCCGATTGGATTGGTTAAAAACAAAAGCCCTGAACCATCAAGCAAACTTTGGGTCATCATCGATGTTGTTGACTGAGTCTGATTGACGGCGATTCGAGAGTCAAGATAGGACGATTCGCTTTTAAAAATTAGACGTGTCAAGTGTCGTTATTGTATATGTCCATTAGTTAATCTACATCAAAAGCATTTTAGAGAAACGAGAAAGCATCGTTCGAACTATAAAGAAGGTGGCACTTTTTGATTCCTTTTAATGCACCTTACGACGATTGATTGTGTTAGCAATGTTATTTACTGTCATTCCAGAGTGCAAAGTAAAATGTAAATTCCAAGATTGCGGTTTCTGTGAGCGACTACGTGGCTGTGCCATTGAAAGAGAAAAAAACATGCATTAGAACTTTTCCATGCCAACGTACACGTATATGTTATTCATCACATGTAAGTCAAAGATCTGGAAATGGCGTTGGATACTTTGGATATTCAATTCGGACGTGACGATGTCCGAGATTGACATGGAGTTATTTGTCGCGAAAGTATGGGGATATTGTAAGTACTGCAGTAATTAAAAATCTAAAGGATCTACTTAGTTGAACAAATTTAGGGTGTGCTCATCCATGGTGGAAAAGATACGGAAAAAGCTCCAAAGTTTACTATCATATCTGCGGTTTATACGTTGCATTCCCCTTAGGGGCCTTGCTGGTTAAGCATATTACCCAGCTTTTCCTCGAGCGGCTTACTGCGTTTTTTTGTCGTAAATGAGTGACAATCTGATTGTTGCGAATGCTTCACAAAACGTATTTCATCAGTCTATGGCCGGGAATCGGGTACCTTAGCTTTTTGATCATAACTTTTCATCAACCGCACATTTTGACCCGCTGTTTTCAACCCTTAAAATCTATTTTGACCAGCAGTCATATGCGATAGCGCTCTCCTTATCCAATCACAACTGAGGTCACATGGATAAAGGAAAGCGGACATTTAGATTCGTACTTATAGAGATTATGGCCGATGTTTTGAGCTGCAAAAAATATATGGAAAGAGAATGTTCAGGTACACACATAATTTTGAATTGGCACAGTATGACGGCCATAATCTCTGGTGCGAAAAAATATGACCAATCATTCAACAGTTATCTGTAATTATGACACCTAATTGGATAATCGGCTAATCACCGGTCATCATCTGGTGTCGGCCATAAACTGCTGAATTACGTTACAATACTTACGCATTACATCCTGAGCAATTTTCATGAGATGAAATTTTAATTTGTTCCAAAACACAACCCTAAATTTAAACATCGTGCCGAGAGTGATTGGAGTGCCTACTTGTGTGCACTTTCACAGCCTCAGAATAGGTATGCGAAGTGGGCAATTCTGCTTTCTCTTCCTTTTTTAGCACCTTGGAGGCCTACTTTTGCTCACCGTCACAAGCGTAATACAAAGATTTCGTGATCTCAAATGTTAGTATCATAAGTTACCTCTTTAATAATTCTCGGCACGATAGCTGTGGTGAGATGGAAGCTAGCTTTGAGAGTTCCTCATCTGATAGCTGCTTGGCATATCTACAACAACGAAACATCGGTACGTTCATAAGCCACACAGTTTAACCCAAATTTTCTTTCAAAATTTACCGTTGCAGAGCCTGCGCGTGGGGTCTTTTCGTCTTGAAGGTTATAGCGAATTGAGAGTTCAAAGCGACTGAATAATGAGTCATCTAAGTCTAGCTTTCTACAAACAGACTCACAGGTTAACAACAACATCCAACCGTAAATTTATAAAAAAGTAATTAGAAGTTTTGTCGATTTGTGGCGCATACAACAGTGGTCTACTTGACTGAAGCAAACCCCTCTACCTTCTGTAGTAAAACTATTCGCCGTGAAGCCTCGTGCATGGTACCTGCAAAGCGATCACCAGCTAGAGCGTTGATCGATCAAAATACATTCAAAATGAATGCAATGCTAGACATTCACCGCTAAAAATAGGCGATCGCACTCCTCGTCAATGACAATATTTGCACCATCCAGTTTTGCAAAGATCGCCGTTTTTTTTCATTATCCTCATTCCACTTGGATACCACACTTTCGACGGGAATATGGATCGTACGAGTCTCTGCCTGCTATGCGATGATTCAGCACTCAATGTCTTTCGGGATGCAGAAAAAACGCATCTCCTGAATTATCTGAGCATGCAGCAGTAGCTGCCGCAAAGATTTTGTGCGGCATAATTTGGACCTTGCGAAAAATACCCGCAAATTTTCCTCCCGTTTATGTCGAAAGCAAGAGAATCGATATGGTGCTCACGTACCTTGAGTCTTCGACTTCACAGCGTAACGATACCCAAAACACGACCTCACGCCTATGCCGAGTACCGAGGGTTCGGCCACTTTAACGCACGCGCAGCGAGGCATTGCAGAGTCCTGTCAATGGTTACGAGGACGAGCAGGCGGTCGTTTACTTGAAATCTTAGCGGTCAAGAATAATTGAACCATCAGGGTGTTCAGTCAGCACAAAATGATGAGCTTCGTTGATTGGATAAAGTAAAAGGGGATGAGACACAGTTTGGGCCGTCATGACAGCCTTCGTTGGATACGTCTTAGGCGGTTGGCCCAGTTCTTTTGCGGTAAATCAGTGAAAACGATCTCGTAGCCCAAGTATCGTACCGTTTCCCCCGGTTGTTTGACTGGAAACCCGCAACATGTTGTATGCCTTCCCTCTGTATTCAAAAAGAGGACTTTTCATTTGTTAGGTTGTACTTTATGACCGGATAGACGACCAAGCTGGCACCCAATCTGGAGTGCTTGAGCAATATGGTCGACATTTTTGAGAAAAATAGTGGAGTCATCTACGAAGGCAGAAAATTTGTGAGCTGACCCCTTCAATCCCCGTACCGGTCTGATTCTTTCGATCTTGGTTTCCTGCATTAACGCCAGCGCAAGTGGTTCTACGGCCAGGATGAATAACAGTTGAGCTAGTGGGTATCCTTGCCTCATGCCAGATTTGATAGTAATAGGTTCCGACCGGCGGTTATTTACCACAAATTCTGCTCTTGTGCCGTGGTGCATATTCCGCATAATTTGGATAAATTTCCCCAAGAAAGTCCAGGAACAGAATCCCCGTGTGACTACGATCGGACGCCGAAGCCCCCCCCTCTATACAGGAGATAATAGTAGCCATCCTTAAAGTGACTGCTTTGACTGCTTTGACTGCTTTGTCCATTTGTCGCACAGCAATTAGCCCTGGTGAGTGGCACCAATAATATTCCCTAGAAACGTCTGTAGCTGTGTTGTCAGGATCTTTGCGAATATTTATAGCTGGTCTGCAGTAATAAGATAGGATACTAATCCGAGGTGTCAGTGGAGTCGCCTTTCTTCCGCAGCGGAATTATCGGATTCTCCAGAAAGGAAGGTGGAGGATTTTCTCCGGTTAGTAACTGGTTGTTCAATTGGGTGAGTGGCTTTAACAGGATATCGACAGAACTTCGTAAAAATCGATGCTGAGTCCATCTGACCCCACCGCCTTCTTCCTTTCCAGACCCTTAATCGCATATAATACATCGGATTCTTCATCATCCGCAAGCAAAACAAAGTTATCTTGTCTCGATACTCTTCTTGCAGGAGGTATAGTCATTAAACGGGGCGATTCCTCCGGCAACATCTCTTCGTGTACTACCTTGTGGGTTTGGCCTAGTAGGTCTTTGCAGATCCGTCTGGAATGCCTGTGGAAATGTTAAACGAAAGACTGTTGTCTCATTCAATGGGATGAAATACTGCTTGCTATCTTCACCCATTACTTCACGGAATTGGCAGGCCACTAGAGGAAAAGAACCCAACATACCGAATTAATGGGGCAATATGGAAGTATTTCAAGAGGTTACACCATGGGTCGATGGCTCGATATTTACCAAGTAGTATAAATAAGTGGCAAAGGCGACGGGCACAGGATGTTTGGTGGACGCCGTCACAAGACCAAACACCAAAACAGGTTTGGAACCATAGCCATATATGAACAGAATATCAAGTGTGGGTTATGTACAGGTTAGCAACGGGCCAACTTAATATTTATTATAGTAGGAACTGACCAGCTACGACACGCCCCCTGGACGACGATTGCCGGAGTTACGAGGCTGATGCCGTACATATCTTCTGGGACTGCACCCGAGCTGAGACACGATGGAAACTGCTGATCCAACAGTGGATAGGAGTGGAGATAACCTTCACCCGCACAACGGCAGCGGTCCGACTTACGTCATATCCCCTTTTTTCCGGCTGACAAGTATGACTGACCCAGCTACTTCTCCCTATTCCGTAACGGCCCTTCCTTCACTTCCGCTTATTATATACGTCCGGTCACTTTGATGACTGCGGTTACAACATCTGCTGCCGACACTCGTCCTGTTCCGATGGTAACCTGGTCCGCCTCGGGTTGGTCTCTTCATCGCCTTCCACAACTGTCAATCTTAGTGGAGGGAATCGGCTCAATGTCCTTGGGTGCTGCGGATGCCGGTCGTCTGCGACAACGTCGGCATTATGTGGTTAAGGAGATGACCCCGCTATCAACGACCGATCAGACACTCCGGGCCCAACTACTGCCGAACGTGATCGGTTATCCGCCGCGGTCGACCTCGCGCAAACTCCAGCATCAGAAGAGGTTGCGAAAACCGATACGATCGACTCTCTGCAATCGACTATTCACGTCTTATGTGCTACCGTCCACAATCAAGGTGCATATCAATCCACGCTGTTGGTTTCCATATGAGTCACCGGTATTCGACATCACGCGTCCGTCGTTTAAGCACGACGCGCTGGGCAGCACCAGACTTGAATTTCATTTTCCATTCCTGACCGACTCCAAACAAGATCAGCGTGGGCATCATTGAGTCAGTCGTAAAGCCTCGAGACAATTAGCAGAATCGCGAGCCTGAAGCTCAGCGACCGCGACCTGGTGGGGTAGCGACTGTAGATCGTCTTTTGTTTCCTTTATCCAGATGGACAGATGGGAGACCTGTAGAAGTCGGTGGCGGTGGTGATGAGTCGTTTTAAGCGACTCGAAGCTCATCACCGGGGTCATGACCGATTTATACAGGGGAAGACACTTGCAACCCAGGAGGCGGTCCGCCTTGAAGAGCAACTCCTTTATACCGAGGCGAAAGTAAGTACTTTCGACTCAGCTCTCGATTTTACGAGCCGATCAGTCCGGATTACAAAACGTCTACTTTACTCCCGGAAGGAAATTGAGGACTGCCGTCAGGAGCTGGCTGATGCCCATATTGAGCTTGCCAACCTCAAATTAGAAGAACACACCTGGACCCGCCGACTTCTCAAGATGCAGACCCAGCTATATCAAGTTGGAAAGAAGTGGGAAGGTTTTAACGCTGACTTGACTTTATTGCAGCATTCTTTGGACAGTCTTCCTTGGTTGGCAGGGGTTCTCACCCCTCGACCCGGTGACACTTTCGATCAGGACTCGGATTTGAGTCGGGCTCCACCCAGTTCCCCATAGACCACCCGGTTATTGATTGGTGTCGGACCTGGTCAAGCTCCGCCCGGCCGACAAGCTTTGCCTTTTCCACACCGGTATGTCCTCCAGACGCTCCAACTCAGTGTCATGCGCTGTCCGCCCCTACAACTAACAAACGGAGTGCTGCCTTATCGGTCCATTTTTTAAATGGAATTCTGCCAAGCGTTAGCGTTTAGCGGATAGTAGATTGTTTTCCCATTCGGAATCCGATGGGTCCGCTGACATAGAGGAGCAGATCCTGACTGCTCCGTCCAAGTCACTGACCATCGGTCGACGAACTTCGAAGCCGGAGTCGACAGACCAGGGTTTTTTCTAATGATCGTGTGGTTGACCTACAGCTCTCTGACGATGAAGGCAAGGTCGACTTAGAGGAGAAACAATCTGGTCCTGAAGGTAGAGTCGGTTATCCAACGAGCGCTCCCCAATCCACCAGTCAAGTTCTATCTCAGCCAGCTCTCGTATCGGTATCTGTTCCCATTCCGATTTTGCCCAGTCAGACGCCGGTTTTAATTCTACTGGTCCATTTTCGGATGTTTGGTACATTGGGCAAGTCGAGATGAGTTCAGCACAGAAATAGGTCCAAAAGCTTGGGAGCCCTAAACAGCTAAACCGAATCACCCAGATACAGAAAAAAAAATCGGGGATGTCGACCTGATCAGTGAATCTTCCCGGTCAGGTCGTCAGCGCCTCGGACGGACAACTGGGAGCCGAACCTGATTACGTATTCTACTATGGAAATTATGTTTATTTCCAAGCCTTGGGAAGTCCTGCTGAATTTCCATCACCCCGTTTTGCTCCTCCACGATCCTGATTCGACGTGTTACAAGCGAAATTGGACAAATACGCCGCAAAACATGGTCTGGTGATATGAGAACCGACCCATCGGTTGCCTATTTCCAAGATGCGCAATGATAAGCGAATGACGATATATCATGGTGCACGCAAGCGTCGTTGAAGTCGGGCCACTTCAGCTTGGGCTTCTATCTGAGATTACGTCGTGGCCGGTATATCAGCCAAGGAGTGTGGCCTCGATGTCTTCTTGTTCCCTACCCGCTCGTCGGGTTGAACTTAAGGGAATGTTGACTGTTGCCGGGGACGTGTATGGATGCCACTCGCCAGTTGGATCACTGCAAGAAGCGCTGACCGAGGTCGATCTCCAAGATCCATAGCGAAACCAGTACCGCAACAACCCCTCGAGCCACCCTGGACTTCATGTTCCCCGTCTGCACCACAAGTATGGGGCTCAATCATCGTGATGGCCGGTCAATTACCGTTCATTTTCATTTCTAATTCAGTAATATACCACGACCGTCTTTCTCATATAGTTCCATTTCAGTCTTAGTCATTGGTTCAATCTGCTTATATGTAAATACAACTAACTCGAAAAGATGTAATTCAACGGTTATAACCGAGTCGACATCGGCCAAATCAGTTCCGTCCAGTCGTTCGGTCAGCAAATGTCTGTTGTCCAGGACTATTGGGACTCCCGATCATCTTTTTCGTGAGTCTGCATGACGTTGAACCTGTTACGTCTTATTCATTTACGTTCGAACTCCCGTAGCAATGCTCCACATTTTTATTCTAGTTCATCCTGGTAGTCCACCTCCCGTAGCTCGTACAGCACTGCTGTGTAGACCGCAAAGTCCTCGATGAAGCAACTGTAATAGTTCAGGCTACCTAAAAAGGATTGCATGGCCTTCAATGACCGCGGGAAGGGCAAATTACTCAAAGACTTACAATTTTTTGGATTGGCTTCCAATCCAGCAAACAGACCTGGTGACCCAGAAAGGCCACCTTAGTTTTTTCCGTGAAACGTCTCACTTCACTAATCGAGAGATTCCACTTTACACCCGTAATCATCATTTGCTACACTTTTCATGTAACAAATCACAGAAATTAAATGTCACAAGAATGTCATCGATGTAGGACCACCGCCCCAAAAACGAAGTTTTCGGTCGGCTTCAGGGTCACCTTTGGTAAACATATCCCCGACCAGGGCGGGATCCTGGTCTGCCTTGATCTTGAAGTGTCCATACAATGCGTTATCTCTAAGCCACTGGTATCTGTGGGACATTTTTAAGGCCAAGCGGCATTCGGTTCCACTCAAACAACCCGAAGGGCGTAACAAACGCAGATATTTCCCCTTGACATGAGGGGATTTTAATACCGTAAAAATTTTATTTCTATTTTTTACTTGAAATATCCCGTGTATTTGAATTTTTAAATTTTTAATTTTTTTAAATTTTATAAAAATTTTGTTATTAATTTTAGAAAAAATTATTTACATGTTTAAAAATACCTTTTATTAAGCACTTTAATTACACCTCCAGTTATAATAAACTTTTTATACATTTATTTAATTTTATATTAATTTATGAAATATATACAACCCGAAGGGCGTAACAACGCAGATATTTCCCGTGAATTTTTCAAAATTTAAAAATATACCAATCTATTGATGTATCTATTCATACAAATGTACAAAATAATCATGAATTATTTTTATTATTAAATTCACTTTTTAGTAAAAATTATATTAATTTAATTTTGTTTTCAATATTTGTATTTTTAAATCCAATATTTAAACAAATTTTAGTTATTTTAGGAAAGACCACCCAAAATTCAATATCACAAAACTTTGCCAAGATTCTCCAGCAAATCATTAATCAAAGGCATCGGGTAAACCATTAGCTTAGTTAGCCGGGTCACCAATCGGTATTCAATGCACAACGTTATATCCACCCGTTCTTCTTTATAATGATTACAATGGTTGACCCCATGGCGAGGTGGACAGCTGGATGATCTTGGTGGCTAGCAGTCCTTTAATGAGTTCCGACAGCTTTTCCCTATACTGGGGGGCGACCCTTCGGCACCTTTGCGCTACCGGCTTTGCGTTCCAGACATCGATGACGCATAGCGCCCCATGTGTGGCCGGAGGTAGTGCATTATCTGGGCCGAATCAGCAAATGTCTCCTTTCCCATATTATATCCTTTAGCCTGCTTATCCCCTCTGAAGTGCTCACGTCTGGGTCTCCAACCTGTAGATCGTCCATAGTGACTGCTGGCGGGCAGAGAGTCACCTCAGGTAGCACTGCTATCTGATCTTCCATGCCTTCGACATACAGGTCGCCCCTTTCGTGAATGCAGACCTGGTCGGCTTCAGTCTCGGTCCCAACAAAACATTTGTCTTGCGCCGAAGGGGCCTCCGCCAAACCAGCTGCATCATTCGTCTCCAACCTTCCGGCCGTATCATCCGGCAGGGGTTCCGTCCAGCTACACTCGGGTTGACCTGGTCCCCCATCCTGGTCGGCTTCAGCTAATTCCAAATCCTGGTCCGGATTAGTCAATTCAGCGTCGTCCTCCCCGCAGGGCAAGCCAGCATCAGTGGTGGTCGAACACGTGACCCCGATCTACCTCACTTCTTGATCCAGCTGTTCACTTGTCTTAGACGGTGGGACCAGACAAGTTAGGCTACTGGGGTAGGGTCTCGACCAACACGCTCAACCTGACTCGGCGATGACCGCCTCCGCGTCAATATTTGAGAAGGCGTCCGATACTCCGGTTTTGCCACCACAGGTGTCCGGTCTTCCTCCACACAGACTCCTCCTCATTGACTAGATCATTAATTGCCTGGTTGGCCAGGTTTTGTCACTCGATATAGCGTCTTGAGCAAATAGTGACATAACGTATTCGGCGAGGCACTTTGTCCTAGGCCAGCCACATCCCAATGATGACATCCTCATGCAAGGTGAGGAGCTGCTCTGAGATGTTGGTCACGCTTATGTAATTGAGGTGACCTTCCCCTTTAACGAACGAGGGCACCCAACTTAGCCCCTAGTTAGCCATAACATATGCCGCCTGTCGTGTGGCCGCACAGTCACTTCCACCGTCCTTCCCACTGGCACCGTTCCAAACTGGCCTACCTTAAGGAACTGGACGTGGGCACCGTATAGAGGCCGCTTACCAGTCAGGTGGATCTGCACCTCGTCAGGCAACGTCAATGTGCTATGAGATAAGTCCAGTCGTATGCCGGCTGGGATCATGACGTCCATCCCCAGAATTGCGTCCTGCCCGGCTAGCCATCCTACCAGGCAGAAAAGTAGTACACCACCGACCCAGTCAGCGTAATCTTGACTCTTTTTCTTCCTTAGATCATGTACGAACTTTCTCCAATGCCGATACACTCCTGTCGCTTCGTCTCATCTATTTCACATTCAACCTTACGAGCAAAGGTGGCGTCGACGATGAATCCTCCTGCGCCAGAGTCAAGAAGAGGGAAGTCTATATACAACTCACGTTTTGACTAAATCGAACTAGGACTCAGAATAGTTAGGGCTGTCAATAAAGTATACAGTTGCTACATGTATATCTCGAGTTTTGATAGAAGCATGCATAATCGTATCAAACATCCACTACGCGAATGCTTTATCCATTTCAGCTAGCTCCTGTGCCTTACCGCTACCTTACAATTGGCTTCATGCTCTTCCGCATATTCAATACGGTCTAAATGTAGCATTTCACATTTTGCAAAGTCTCCACTAGCGAATTCAACAGCCTTCAATCGTAAAATATCCAACAGTGACTGCTTCCCCTCGAACAGTATCATGCACCGCGACGTTAAGCCACATAATGTCATGATTGACCGCGAAAAACGCCAGTTGCGTTTGATTGATTGGGGACTTGCCGAGTTCTACCACCCAGACCGTGAATACAGTTTGCGTGTAGCTAGCCGTTCCTTCAAGGAGCCAGAGATGCTCGAGGACATGCAAGAGTATGATTATTCGCTAAACATGTGGAGTCTAGGTTGCGTGCTCGCAGCTATGATCTTCCGCAAGAAGCCGTTTGTTCATGGCCACGATAATTGCGACCAGCTCGTGGAGATTGCCAAGGTGAAAGGCATGGACAACTATCTAATTACGTACGATTTGGAATTTTATTCGCAATGCGACGGTATTCTGGGTGTGTACACGAAAAAGCCGTGGGTAAAGTTCATTACACAAGAGATTAAGCATTTGCTGTCCGCCAAAGCCCGTTGGTTTTCTGGATGGTCTACTGCGTTCAGAACGACTTACACACGATGCAGCACGCGTACTTTCAAGCTGTACGTGTTGAGGCCGAGCAGAAGCTGCGTGGTGGCGCGCATCAATGACCAAATCACCAGTGTATCCAATTCAAGTGCGTAAAGTCGTGATGAATCTGTATTCTAGTGGATTTGAACGGACCAGTTGCTGTTGGCGAGTCACTGGTGCAATCGAAGAATCCATGGCTCAAGCTGGTCAGTGGTCCGTATTTCAGGGTGCAGAGCTGTGTGATGAGATAATGGGCGAAGGATAGCTTTAACAGAGCGAGATAATAAACGACACAAAGACATGAGCATTCGCGTCTCAGCAAGTTTGGTATGCTTCAGTCAAAACCCGATACACATGTGCGATCGACTCCAACTGTATACCTTTTTGGCAACCCTAACCATTTCTGAGTCTTAGTTCGATTTAGCCAAAACGTGAGCTGAATATAGACTTCCCCGTCAAGAAGCATAGTGGCCATCTGGTTATTAATCTTACCATCGTCCTTGGCCTGCTTGAACCACTTATCCGGCCAATGGTATTTCTAATAACCCCGTGATTAACCGGGTAATAAATTCAACTCCATAACCACTTCAGACCTAGATTATATTAATATTCGTCCGTTCGTATACTGGTCACCAGGAAAGGGTCCGCCCTGCTGCTCGGGGATCGGGTGACGTAATCGTCAAACTTACATGTATTGTCGGTTACGCTTTGCTTTGCTTCTTGATTATCCTTCTTACCAACATATGCATAGATTCTAACACTAGACCGCTCGGCTCGAACCAGATTCCTACCTGGCGAGCGATCTAGTTTAACATCTTTTCCACCCCTGGCGGCAACATTCCAGCATGCTTGGTCGGGACATACCACTTCTTCAACTGGTTGTAAAACTCCTCAATAGGGCAAGTCCAGCTTGGTGCACTTCCCCGCAAGTCTTGCAGGTGAACAAACAGTGTTCCGCTGGATGTCCCTTCGGTTCGCACTTCTTGCAGGTCAGCCGCTTCTAGCAGCTCCGGTCGTCATGTTTGATGGATCCACAGTGGGTACACTTCCGTCTGGGGTAATCCTGGTCAGTTCGAGCCGGAAAACCCTTCTGCTGGCTGGATCCAGATGTCAGCCTGGGTTGCTGACTGGCTTCCGCCGAGAACAGGTACCGGTACTGCTCCTCCTCGGATTCGCCCCCAGACCGCTGATACTCCTCTTCCGAACTAGTCGCATCCGACTCTCGGGCGACCATGCAGACGGCTTGGGCCTTCCTGGTGGATGGCGGCCGGCTTCCTTGATCCAGGTTAGAGCGTTACCTGTATCTGTCCGGTTAAATGCTTCCTTGGGGCCTCGCTTCCTTGCCCCCTGATAAGTTCGTAGCGTCTGCTCCAGCTCCGTAGTATTTTTATCGCAGCAGCGTGAGCTGGTCAGCCAGTTCCCGGTCGTCCAGCGTGCTGATGAAATGTCCCACGTGTTTTGTCGGGCAGCTTCCGACCGGCTGGCATCTTCCTTGACCGGTATGTTGGCCCTCATTCCTGCGACATTCAAACGATGGAGATATTCCAGATGGTTCTCATCTACCTTCTTCTTGGTATGGAAGTACTGACGCACCACTGGCATTCCCGATCCACAGTATTGTTCTCCAAATAAAAAAAAATGCTTCAACCAGCTTCCTCCAATCGTCCCGGACTTCCCGGATGTGCTGCTGGATCCAGTCTTTTGCTGGCCCCTTCATCAGGACTCCGAAAATCAGACACTTCTCATAGTCCGGCGTAAGATCCCTGGTGTGGTGAAGTGTTCCAGAAATTAACGGACTAATGATGATGGATGCCCGCACCGGATTGGATGAAATGTCGCCCTTAGCCGGATGCCCGGACCGGTCAATGAGAAGACGCGATCTGGGAGCTGCCGGACGCACCTACAAGCGGCCGGGCGACACCAGGCTGGAAATCAGGCTGGCGGACATGACAAGTGGCGTGGATAGTCGAACAGGCGGGCTAAGCGGAAGGCCACGGATGTTGGACGGCCGGGTGGCAGATCGGCGACGGGCTAATTCAGAAAGTATGAGTGAAAGAAGCCTGAAAGAAGATGATTGTTCTAGTGGATGAAGGAGGCACCCGGATCGGATGAGAAGCTGCCGAGGAATTGCTAGCGCCAGCGTCAAGGGGCTCGGATGGATGGCCATCCGGCCGAGCCGGCCGGGTACAATGTACCATCTGGACTGGTACCAGCTGGGTTCGGTGTACCGGCCGGGTTGGTACCATCTGGGGTTGGTGTACCGGCCAGGCGGGTACACAAAGTCGGAGTTAACCGGGTTACTTCGGGTAAGGCACATGACTGGTCAGCCGGGTTATTTGGGGTAGGTTACACAAAAGGGAGTATTGGATATAGGATAAATCAGTATACGTTTCGCTTTCCTAGACACAAGTCGCTTTCATTGGTTCACGGCAGAGGGCTAACAAGGTCCCCTCTTGCTGTTATTGGTTTGCCCGGGGAAGGTTAAGTTAACCCACCGGAAGTCCCCTGACCGGGAGTCGCGGCGACTTCGTATACTCACCTCAAGTCGCCCGTGTTTTGAACACGGTATTAAGTATTGGGAAGTGGTGACATTTTGGCCTTCTGTGGAAGAGTGTGGAGTTATATCTACTTTACATACACATTGGGATTCGCCCTTCATTGTTATTGGTTTAGCTGGCCGATTGATTATTCTCGGTCCAGCCGGCACTATACAAACTTCAAGTGTCTTATTGGTTTAGCTGGCCGATTGATTATTCTCGGTCCAGCCGGCACTATACAAAGTTCAAGTGTATTGCCCAACGAGCTCCCCGGTGACGATTTCCGCCCAGGAGCTACCCCTAGTCCTAACCCTCATCTCCCTATTGGACGGATTTACACTTTTCGCCCTAGGGTCCACCAGGAGAGCAAACCACCCAGTACTGACGGGTACACAAGGTGAGCTTTCAACATGCAACATCCGAGCAGTCACGATCAAGCGGATGGAAGTGACCGATCTAGCCGGCCGGATGCCGGATTGGATCATGACTCGGATGGACGGAGTACCACCTCCGACAGTCAGTCGTCTGGGCCCCCCGTGGGTGTTCGCGTCTCAGGAAGATTTTCTGAGAGCGACTACACCACAATGGTGCGCGTGCCCGGATCTCTTGGTGACCCTGGATATCACCGCGAGTCCTTAGCGGGCGAAAGACCTAAACCTGTCAAATTTGTTGACGATGTTGTGTCGGGTGCATTGGGGGAAGGCATATCGCCCCCAATGCTGCTGAAGATGGAAGGATGCGATGGTCGCCTCGGATTGGGGGAGTTCGAGGTTGACATTAAAGAAGAAGTTACTCCCCTAGAGGCTCCGCCGGGGCGGATTACGGTACTACTTACTGTAGTGCCGGCCGCTACACGGATGGAGCCGGATCGGACTATGGTGCAAGTCGCCATAGTCCGAGGAAGGATCATGG